>PVJH01004419.1:0-126259 GCA_004026705.1 Nesogale talazaci
TATGTTGGCAAATTTAGGAGAAGGAAGAAACTGTGCTGACCACGAACCTTGAGAGGGACCTTTTTCACTTCGAAGGACCATCAAATGCACAGAAAATTTGGGACAAATGTCTACAAGATTTGATCCATAAGGAAAAACAAATGTCTGAGTTAGACAGACCTCAATCTTCATTCAACTGTGAAATTCAACCGATGCAATCTCAGTATCAGAATTTCCTTGATCAGTTGGCTATTCTTCTGAGCAACAGTGTTGTCCCGATACCAGCCACAGAGGAAGCTGTGAAAGAGAGGATTCAGGAAATGGGTGCAAATGAACAGTCTTGGAAGTTTGTGAGTACCTTTAGAGAAGAGCTATTCTTTCCAGTTCTTTTTATGTTAGTTTTGAATATTAGCCAATTTTGTAAATACTGTGACTCTGAGTTTAACTTTGTGTTTGTTTTTATAATTAGAGTAAAAGAGAGAATCAGTTGTTTACTACTGTAGCAGTGGAGTGTAGGACGGTGGGTGAAAGCAGAGAGCCCCAGGAGAAACCCCAGCTCTGCCATTTGCCAGCTGTGTGTTACTGGGCATGTTCTGACCTTCTCTGTGCCCCAGCTTCATTTACATAGAATGGGGCAGAGGTCATAGTTCCTACACATCACATACATAGTTCATAGCCATCACAGGATGGCTGTAGGGGTTAAATAGGATAATATATAGTAAGTTCTCAGTACAATGCCTGGTAAGCTAAAAAAAAAAGTGAGTTTAAAAATTGTGTATAAAGATAATGTTTGTATGACCAAACACTGATGCGTTCGAGTATGCAATAAAGTAAATTCTGTCCAGTCAGTTGTTTGAATTTACTGATCAAGCCTGCTAACTAATTAAGTCAACTGTTTTAGGTAGATTCTTTCACTGTATCCAAATAATTTTAGGGACGTTTCATGATTCCTCACCCTAAATTTCAAATGAACATAGGTATTGATTAGATTCAGTGTGTTAATGAAACCAGTGATCAGTAGTTTGCTTATTGTAGAGTTGAATAGTTACAACTTACGTTCTTAAAATTCATTATGCAATACTGTTTCTCAGTACTAAAAAGTGTCTTATTTTTTTCTTGGGGGGGGGCATCACTGCCCTCAGGTGGTGGGAGTAGGAGGCCCAGCCTTTGCTCCGTGGAGCTGGAATCGAACCTCCATCCCAGTGGGCCGCAGTCCCGCACACGCCACCAGGGCTCAGCCCAAAAGTGTCTTATTTTTATAGATCAAAATTTTCTGTTGAAATTTTTGAAAATAAGATGTCCAATCTTCTCCAAAATCTCTTCTATTAGTGTATTTAATAATTTAATATAATTAAATTATTATATTTATATAATATGATTTCATATAAAAAGAACAGGTACATAATTTTGATATGAAGTGGAAAGTATATATAATCAAGTTTACACACAGACACACACACATCTACATATATTCCTCCCCTACAGAAAAGTGAAGACCTTCAACAAGAAATTCAGATGCTCAATCAACGACTGGAGCAGCTGCAGTATCTCTATGTGGAAACTTTTCAAGAATCCTCAAAAGCTGAAGAAGAAAAAATATCCTTGAAACGTTTTGAAGGAAAAACTGCTCTCAATGATTTTTTTCCAGACAGAATAGACTTGGATGTGGAGAAAGTAAGAATTCTCGGAAATTTATGAAATAATGAAATATGAAATAATGAAAATGAACAAGCTTTATTATATCAATAACTTTCACTTTGTGTGTAAAGCTATTCATAACATTATATTTTTGTTCATTGGAAAAGGATGCTAGTTCTTAAACCTATGCTTCTGATTTTCCAGAAGTATCATGCATCATTTTCCTAATTTCCTTTAGCTCTTGTCCATGTTTTCCTTCAGCTCTTTAAGCAGATGGAATGTGATTTCTAAAGTCTGTCTGGCAATCCTTTGTTTTGTATTCCCTACACGTGATTTCTGCCACTTTATTTTGTGCTTTGGGGTGGGCTGTCCAATTCTGTTTCATGTATGTCTGGTGATTTTTGAGGAGGAAGAGCTGGGGGGTTCTGAAAATCGGTTCACTTTCTTCCTGGGTGTTGGCTGTTCTTTGGATTGTTGAAAATTGTCGTCATCCATTTGTTCAGTGACCTTCCCAATTTTTGTAAAGACTGCCTTCTTAGTCACGTGTGGTGCCTACAGCTTTTGTATCTAAGTTGGTGTGCGGTGGGGCGTCTCCTGCTCCTCTAGTCAGCATTGGCTTCGTTGCTGTAAGCTCTGGCCCGGCCACAGAGTTTGAACAAGGTGCCTGTGCTCATGGCTGCTGGTGTTTGGTATTTCTGTGGGTGACAGGGAGTCCATGCCAGTGCTCACCTAGGTTTTCTTAAAAGCATCTTATTTTTATCTTTTAATCCCTTTATAGGGAGTTCTTACAGATAGCGCAACATTCCACACTTCAATTACATCAAGCAATAATGTACAATTGCTACCATAATCGCTTTCAAAATATTTCCTTTCTTATTGAACTCCACGATATCAGCTCCCTTTTATCCCCTCCCTCCCTCCATGAGAACCTATAATAGTTTTTGTGTGTGTGTGCACATCTTACACATTCAATATACCCATTCACATACAATTCGGTTGTTTGATCCCTTTGAGTGGGTTGTGCAGTCATCAATGCTCTACGCCCTCTATTCTCTCAGGGAACCATTACTCCTGTTACTGTTTCTGAAGGGTTCTCTATTTTGGCTTTCCAATATCAAACAATCTTAAATATACAAATGAACATATGCAATGCTAATGCAATAATGAGATACAACAAATAAAAACCATAATAATAAGGGGAGGAAATATTAAAGAACTAGAGGATAGTTAGGTGGTTCATCAGTGCTATATTGTACTCTAGATTTATCATCCCTTCTGTGTGGCTGGCCGTTCTGAAAGGGACTGTCCAATTACCTTACAGGTGGGTTTTGGGTCTCCATTACCTTCATGCCCCTTTGGATTTGATTGTTTGTTTTTGTACTTCTGATACCTTTTCCCATCAGCAAAGATTGGTGTACCTCTTTCATGTGGGCTTTGTTGCTTCCCTGCTAGATGGCTGTTTGTTTAACTACAAAGCTTAAAACCCCAGATACTAGATCCTTTTTTTTAGGCTATATTTTTCAAAAGCCGGCCACCATCAGCTTTCTTCACCACATTTTCTTATGCACCTGTTTTGTCTCCAGTGATTGTGTCAAGAAGGTGAGTGTCATACAATGTCACATTATTAGAACAAACTGTTCTTTTAAGTAGAGGCCCAAAGTTCATCTGCTTCCTTGTTGCATTTGCATATATATACATATAAAACAAATACACATATTTAATATATTTAAATATATGCATATTTTGTATTATTTCCTCTTTTTATTTCCTCCTGATACACTATCATGTTTACCCATTGTTCACCCCTCAGTTATTCCTCTCCGATGCCATTCGATTGATCAAACATGACAAGAAAAGCTATACCCTCTTCACCATCAATTTTGGAGCCTTTACTACCATATCCCCCTGTACCTGTCATTATTGGCTCATCGGTCACCTCCCCCACTTCTCCCCTCCCATGGACCCCAGTAGCCATTGGTCCAGTTGCTATCTCTGTAAGATTGCCTATCCTGCCTATCTTGTATAAACACACACACACACACACACGAAGAACATACAGATAGTCACAAGTCTAACAGAGATCCTAACAGAGTAGATGAATATGTCTCTGTTAAACAGAGAGGCGAACATGCTATAAACCATCAGTCCAGTCCCCACCTCTTTCAGGGTTCTATATCCTGGGTCCCACTTCACAACACATACGCCCCTTTAGTCTTCAGCATTTGTGCCCGCAAGGCACACATCTTAAAAGTCCCCATGACTATTCTTGTAGTCAGAGATGGAGAGCTCTAGTGCACCACCACCCCACCTCATTGTGCCTTTAGACTTTCAGTGGAGCACCCAGTTTTTAAAGCTTCCAACACTTAGTGGGTGTTAACGGTGTACCCTCCAGATTCCAAAGGTGAATATATGACTGGTGATTCATTTCTACATGATGTTTTTAAATCCTACATTCTAAGACTGTACAAGTAACACAAGCTTCCCATAACCCTTAAATCTATTTCAGGAAAGCAATAATAAATCTTCCCAGCCCCCTCTCTGCCTATGTGCACCACAGTAACCGAGGTGCACATCTCCTACCTCTATTGCCATGAATATGGAAACAGTAAAACCCAAAGAGCAGTTTCCATCAAGTAGATTCTGACTGCTGGCAGCCCACTGTGGGTCACTGGTCTGCAGAGGGTTTTTCCAATGGCTGATATTTCAGAATTAGGTTGCCAGACCTTTCTCTGAGACATCTCTGGCTGAGCTTGAACCTTCAACCTTTTGCTCAGCAGCTGGAATATTAACTATTTGCCCCACTTATTAACCCTGTCCCTCCAAAGGCCATCAATCTAATGGGTTTAATGTGTACTTTTTTGTTTATATGTATTCTTTTAAGAGTGCTTTTTAAAAGATTTAGTTTGATCTATATGCTATTGTTTTGAAGATCTCATTCGATCACTATTTATTTGGTACTAGACATCTACCATTGCTATCTCTTAATCTAGTTCATTGCTTACACCTATTGATTGGAACTCTACCGTGAGCACATCTGCCAGAATTTGTCGATCCCTGAGCTGTACTCATGAATGCCCAGCTTACCTCTTTTTCTGCCGCCTTTAACAAGCTCTTTGTTAACATCCTCGCACAGGTCCCCATTGAGGCCCACAAGAGAATGCCTTAGAGCTGCTTTAAAAGGGTTCACAGTAGTAGTGACAGTACCTGTCTGACTTTGAGGGGGGGGGATAATGCAAACCACCATCCTTCTTAGGCCGATTACCATGAGATAGAGGTCAGACTTAGTTCTGTTGTCTTAAGCTTTTTGTCAGTTCTGACACCAGCCCTTCCTCCCACCGCAGTCTCTCTTCTCATCTAGGTTTGGCTACTCCCATCTAGGACTACACAGACCTCACAGTCAAGCAGGCTACTGAGGAACAGGACACAACTCAGGTTGAGGACTGACAGGCTGCCACGTGTGAATCTGGAGCAGTAGACATGTAGACAAAACCGGCCGCCTTTAGTGCAGGACAGGCTTCCCTTGGTCCTGCTGTATGTTACCACCAGCCCTGTTGTTGTGTTCCTCCTGACATACTGGCTCTGCCCAGCTTTCCCACTGGGTTCCTTTTGGGCCGTAGACTGAACCGTGTTACAGTTCTGAGGAAACTCCTTGCAGGCTTTGTTCCTGCTGCTGTGTTTCCTCATTTTTGCCTGCCCAAGCCCTACACTAATCCTTTTTTCTTAACTTTGCCAAGAAAACCCATTCCCAATGAGATAATAGTCAGGAGGCAAAAAGGGTTGGATTTACAACACCGATCTTTGAGGGTGGGGGCATGACTCAATCCATAACACAAGTTCATGGTGAAAACGTTTTACTCATGTCAGTACTGTTAAGCCTGCAATGTGCTTATCTGGGTTAGATCTGGGTGGGTGCTAGTGTAGATCACCATCTTACAGCACAACTTCTTTATTTCACTACCACTGATCTTTGCAAAGGAAAACTCCAGGACAGTGAATTCCCAGATAGAAGAGCATATGCAGAAGTTCAAACAGCTAGAGAAGGACGAGAAGCAAATATTCCTGATTATTCGGCAGAATGTGCAGATGGCTACCACTCAGAGATTGGAGGAGAAAGTCCAAAAACTTCAAAAACTGCTCAGTGACTTGAAGTTATCCAATAAAAACATGAAAACTCAACTGACAAGAGTGAATGTCCTGAAAGTAAGTAGAGGAAGTGGGAGTTTCCAAAGCTGCACGTTTCTCATTGATTTTCAAACACATGCATATTAAATTTTTTTATCTATATGCAAAAAGGTATGCATGATATCAATGCATATTGTTGTTGGGTGGAGAAATGCCCTCTGATTTCAACAGTGTGTGAAATTTCCTTTCCATGTATTTAGTTTTGCCTTTATTTGTCTGTCGCCTTAACCAATATTTCTACTACCATCCTTACACGGGTCCCCATAGAGACCCATGAGAGAATGCCTTAGAGGTGCCTTATAAACGAAACAAAACACTGGTTATCATGCCTGTCTGTTATTTAGAAAAGGAATCTAGTTATGGTAATCTCCTTTCCCCCCAACCCTATCTGTCACAGAACAAAACAATGGAAAAGCTCAGACAATCTTTAACAGAAGTTGCAACAATGAAAGAGAAGGCAGTAATGAAAGCAGACCTCTCGAAAACACCAAGAAACTCTGGAGAACAAAAGGCCAGACCAGGTGAAGAGCAGGCCCAGCAGGAGTCAGACGCTGCCACTTGTGACCACCCCCCAAGAGAAGATGCACGAGGTCGAGAACAAGAGGTCCTTTTTTATTACTATCTTAAAACTCTTACTTGAAGTCACAAACACCCACCTCAATCCAGATTAATTTAAAAAGAGAAAATTTGGTAACTTATGAAACAAAAGGAATTAAACAACCCAATCTACCAGCGATGCACCTGGACCCCAGAATCAACTGTATTCAGTACCTGGAACCTTATTTAAAACCTTTCTCTCTTTGACCTCTGTGTGTGTGGCATCCTCAGTCTGTCCCACTGCCACCCGATTTTCTCCATAGGACAGGAAGCATGAGTATTGACAACTACAAAGTGGTACACTTAGAGTGTCACTCTCAGGAGTGAGCATTCCTAGGATCTTTTTGGCCCAGAGAAGGTCAGGTGCTTATCTCTCTCTCATCAGTCACTAGTGGGCAATGATGCTCTTAGATTAGGTGTGAGTCCTAGTCCCTGGCTAGCCAACGACCACCATCTGAGAGGAGACACTGTTGAAATCATGTGTTTGAGTTTGGTGGTTTTCTAGGACAATAAGGTAGTGCTTGTAAAGTTGCATATAAAGTTGAATATAAATTTCACTGTATGTATAAGGGGGATGTCTTAAGGGTTTTTTAAAGGCTAACCAGTCACTTTGGGTTACCATGGAATTATGCAACACTTTTCATTGGGAGAGAGAGATGAGGCTTTCCATTCCCCTAAAGAGTTACAGTCTCAGAATCCCATAGTAGCAGTTCTACTCTGTCCTATGGGGTCACTGGGAGTTGGAATCAACTAGATGGCAGTGAGTTTTATTATTTTTTAATTTTATTATTTTTTTATTAGGCATCACTGCCCTCTGGTGGTGGGAGTAGGAGGCCCAGCCTTTGCTCTTGTGGAGCTGGAATTGAACCTCCATCGCAGTGGGCCACAGTCTCGCGCACAACCACTACGCCACTGGGGCTCAGGCCGAGTTTTATTTTTTTTCCTATATATTAGTTAAGAAATTTGGAATCCTAACCAATTAGCCAGTTAAAAAACGCTTAAAAAGTGATATTATCACTTTCTCTTTTTGTTAAACTTCTGTGTGTTCACTTTCGGTGTCCCTTATTACGCTGACAGCCAAATTTCTCCTCCTTCGGACACCTGGTGATTCAGGAGGAGTCTCTTCATCTGAATAGTTCGGATGATCCTATTTTGTTATTAAATAATTTGTATGGATGTTGTTGCCATTTACCTATTTGATTTTAAATCCCTTGAATTTTCTTGGGCTAGCACTTTGAGGTGCTTCTCCTTTAGTGTAGTGGGGTAGGTACACAGGTGCACCTGCCCTTGCGTGGATTCTGACACATAGTGATGGTCTTATAAAGGGTTTCTAAAGCTGTCGATTTTTATGGGCACAGATAGCTCCTTCTTTCTCTTGAGGAGCTGCGAGCGGTTTTGAACCTCTGACCACCACTTACTAGGTTTCTTAACGCACCAACACCATCTTCTATTGGTACACTAAAGTTCAGTTTCTAAGATGTCCAGGTGTCTGCAACTCATGGTTACCCCATGTATGTTTGATTAAACCTGGGCTTCCTAAGATTCCCAGTGGCTGATTATTTGGAAATACAGCACCAACCCTGTCTTCCAAGAGCTCTCTGTGGAGACTCACACCTCCAACCTTTCCATCAGTGGCTGTTCATGTTAATTGTTTACACGCACCCCTCGTCAACGAAGTTCCTTTTGTTGAGTGGAGCTCACTTACAGAGGCAGAGTAGAACTGTCCCTGTGGGTGTCTGAAGCTGTCGATCTTTATGGAAGCTAAAAGTCATAACACTCTCCCACAGAGCTGCTGTGGTTTTCAAACCTCCTGACCTTGTGGTTAACAGCTCAACACGTAATTCACTTAACTCACTGTGCCACCAGGGCACCGTGGTCCTTTGCACCATGTCAGGACCCCCCAGTCAAGCTTATATCATGTCTGATTCTGTGATACTCTTCTTTAAAACCTAACTCCCTTAATATTTGTTTGCTTTTTATCTTTGCCCACAAGGAACACTTCCCCCTCCCTCCCCAGTCCCTCCCACTTCCCTCGAAAACTTTGCCTCTAACACTGCAGATCTGCTCCTTCCTGTCTTTTCTGTCACAGGTGGTCTTGACCCACAGGTCTCAGACTTGATCTTTTTAACCCCAGTAACTGGCCTTCTCGTTTCTAGGGATAGGGGATAGATAAAATAGATTAATAAATAGAAATAAATAAATAAATAAAATAGATAGGGATAGATAAAATGTCTGCATTTTAAACCAGGAAAAACCAGGTGTCGCCTCCACGGTGGGCGACCGTGGGTGCTCCGGAGCAGCCTCTACTAGTTTAGGGTATTGATTGCCCTGCTTAAGTACAAGTTGAAGCCTGTAGTGCTCTCTAGGTGTTTGTTAAACCTGATTCACTGGTTTTCTTCTCCTTGCTGATCACCATGGTTTTTGAGGATGTATGGAGAAACGGGTATTTATTTAGAGGCCTGCTATCATACAGCCATGGTGATGTACAGTGGGCTTTGAACAGGGTTCTAAAGATAGGTTAGCAGTTCAAAATCGCCTGCCAATGGGAGGAGGGGAGACAGGGAGAAGAGATGAGACTTCTGCTCCCATAAACATATATAGCCTCTGAAGTTCTACTCTGCCCCAGTCTAAAAATTCCTGGCCACTGAGTGGATTCCAATCTGACAGTAATCTTAATATTCTCCATATCACCTCTCTGGGTTCTAATATCCATTGCAATGACCACACCAAACTCATAAACAATATTCATGACTAACGGGTTTATTATGAAAGTTAATAAGTTGTAATGCCATTGATGAATGTTCAAGGTTGAGTCGTTTATCAGGACAAGGCTCCAATTTCTTTCAGTTCTCCTAATACACGCCCAAAGGGGCATACCACTCCCCTGAAGTCCCTCTGCTCCAATTCCATGGGTCTGCACCCTCAGCTTTCCCAATGAGGTGCCCAGGAGCACCACACTCAATAAACCAGCCTCCTGCACTCAGTCTTACTTGTTTTGAGGGTTGGGAAGTCCATCACTCTGTTCCATGCCCTGACTCCTGCTGCTGCTGCTCTGATATGGTATCTGTCTTCTGGATCCAGGAGGTTTACTGCTCAGGAATCTTGGGTGCAGAAGCCCACTCCACTCCTGGTAATGTGATCCTTCCCCTTGTTCCTCAGAGGGCACATTATCTATGTAGCAGGCGGCATTGCAGGGAATCCTGTTCACAAGTATCGCGGGTAAATCCTGTTAGTATGGTCCCTTCCCTTACCAGACGCATCTGGTGGGAGTTGGAGACTTCGACGAGAAGAGTCACATTAAATAATTCACTACTCCAGCACCTACCTAATGGAATTAATTTGATGGCAGTGAGGCTTTTTTAGTTTATCATCTAGGGAATCAGAAGCCCCTAAGTTAAATTAATGAATGAATAACAAAATAAATGTATAAAAGTTTAGAAATAAGAAAAATGTTAATTCAGGGATCATAAATAAAGACAAAGATTTCTTATAAATACCTTTGTTTTTCTGGGAGCTTAATTTTAAAATACTGCTCGCACGGAGCATATACAGTTCATAAGGAATGCTTACTGGGCTGAGCCCCGGTGGCGTTAGTGGTTGAGTGTGGGACTGCGGCCCGCGGGCTTAGCGGTTCAAACCCAGCGGCGGCTCTCAGGAGCAGCGCTGGGTAGCGCCCACGACCACCAGAGGCAGTGATGACCCCCCAAAGGAAATGCTTACTAAGACGACGTTTCTAGTCCCAATTTCATTGCATGCAACAACAGGTGGGTGAGCAAAACTAATGACATGTCTTGGTTCTTGTAGCTTGCTAACTTTCGAGAAACCATCATGAAGATGTTGGGGTTTAACATGAAAACAGCAGACAAAGAAGTCATCAAGCAGCTAAAGCTTATTATACAAGCGTATGAAGCATCTACCAAAAAAGAAAAGCTTGCTTCTGATGAGGAGACTGGACTGCAGCATAAATAAAGCTCTGCCTTTCTGCTGAAGCCAACGAGAGCTTCCCAGATTGTATTTCTGCTAATACCCTCAATATGGCTACACTATGAATAAAACGCTTTGGAAAACTTTCATGTGAACCTGTTTTCTCTGATCACCGTCAGTTGGAATCAACTCAAAGGCAGGGAAATATACGTTACAGAAATGTGTGCAGCTTACAAAGTGACATCTGCAAGATTATTCCTGAAGGCACCATTTGCACTTGCCCCAACCAGGAAAATGCACAAATGACCAACATTAGAATACACGTGACAATGAGCCACTAGTGGGATAGCCAGGTCTCCCACCTATTGCAATACTGAATTTTCTCTGGGATCAAACTAGATGATGTCTCTAGGACCGAACGGGAGATCCCAAACAATGCGGAGTAGGAGTTTGAGAGAAAGGGAGTTCTACTTAGCAAGTGGTAAGACGCTGGGACAAGCTGGGCTGGTGGAGCTCTGATAGCAGAAATAGAAAGGGTGGCTTGGTTTTTGAGGTCCCAGTGCGGTCTTCCAGGCATCCCCATGTACCCCAGCAGAAACACTTTTCGGTCCGTTTATTGCACAGAAGGACGCGGCCAGTGGGTACCGTGGGTACCTAGCAAATCTCCTTCACGCGCCTCTTCAGCCTCGGCCCCTTTCCTCTGCAAAGCACCTGCCTGCAGGCCTGTCGGCTGAGAGCCACTTCCCGCCTCGCTCCTCCAACCTGCCCTTTACAGACAGACACACGCTCCTCGCCCTGCTCAGAGCCCTCGCTTGCGGTCCAACCCCTGCTAGGCAGCAGTTTACGCAGAGATGATTTCCTTTCAGGTTTTCCACTGTGCCAGCAGTTAAAGTGGAGCGATTCCCTCAGCAGCCAGCCGGAGGACAGAGTTTGACGGTCCGCCAGACTCTGCTACAGCCTGCCTTCAGCCGCAGGAGGCTCCGCCGAGACTGAGACGAGAAATTGCGGTTCTGTCGGCGTCCTGGAGAGGGCGCAGGAGCCACTCGCTGATGATTGGCTGGTAGACATGAGTGACGGATGGAAAGAGCCATTCCAGATGGAACGTTTGGACGGGGGCGGTAAACAAGGCTGAAGAAAAGGGAAGTCCCCGCGCCTGCGGTGCAGGGCTCCGATTCGACCCCATCAGAGCGCAAACTAGGGGGCGGAGCCGGCGGCGGCTAGTCTCGCGGGAAAACCACTTCGCGGGCGCGGGAGGCGCTTTATCGGCGCCCACCCGGCCTGGTCGCGAGGGGGCGCGAGGCGAGGAGCGAGTTGGGCCTGGCCGGGCGCCGCAGAGAGGAACTTGGTTGCGCAGGTCTTAACTATCTGTGGAGGGGAGTGGCTTCCGCCTCCTGCCCCGGCGCCGCCGTCCCGATACTGTTTTTGAGAGTTTAGACCTCCGGGTAGCGGTTATGCATTGGGCTGCTAACTGCAGGGTCGGCAGTTCGAAGCCACCAGCCGCCCCGCTCTTTGGGAAACCGACAGGGCTTTCTACTCCTGTAAACAGTCACAGACTGGGACATTCACAGGGGCAGTTCTGGCCTGCCCTACAGGCGGCTGTGAGTCGGCAGCGAGTTTGGAGCTTTGGGGAGGATATGGTGCCCACAACCTAAAAAAACATCAGCGTCGCGGTTCTCTGGATGTTTAGGGTAAGGGCGTGACTGCTAGTGGTTAGAGAGAGAGGGTCGTCCGTCAGCTTGTCAAATCTAGGTTTTGGCCTCTTGCGCACAGCCGATCTGAGGTTGAAGGACCGTTCATTAAACCCTTTGATGCCAACTCAGCGACGTGAGCCATGGGCACCTTGCATTATATATACACCCAAACCCGCCGCCATTCAGTGAAATCCGAGTCTCGGTGACCCAATGGAAGCTGACAGCCTCACCTTTCTGGGGAAGCGGCTCATAGGTTTGAACTTAGGACTTGGTAGTTACTAGGGAGCAGTCCAACGCTACTTGACAGCATCTACGGGCCTCCTTCCCAGCTTGAACTCTATGTCAGTGGATCAAGTTTTGGAGGTGCCATATGCTTTCTCTGTTGCTGAAGAGGGAGGAGCTGCACTGCCTGCCCATAGGGGCCAATGTACAGAAAGTTTTCAATGGGCATTGTTTGTTTTTTTTTTTTTGCATCACTGCCCCTTGGTGGGAGTAGGAGGCCCAGCTCCTGGAGAGCTGCTGCTGGATTTGAACCACCAACCCTGTGGGCCGCAGTCCCATACACAACCACTATGCCGCAGGGGCTCAGCCCTGGGCATTGTCTTAAGAAGCATGGTAAGAGGAGGCAGGGCAGCATCAGACCATAGATCTTAATGCATGATACCCATATTTCCAGTCTTTTTCCCTCCCCAAATCAGAATACCCAGAGACTAGTTTGTTGCACTAGGGTTAATCTCTTCTCTTGTCAAATGAGCTGTTAAGTCATTTTACTTGACAGTGGTTGTAGAGTAGCATTTAAGACACTGTACTGGATATAGTAGCTAACTACAGGCAGGCAATCAGAAATAAAATGAGAGTCCCCGTATTGACTCCACAGCAGTTGACTAACAGGTCTTTAAATTAGGGACCTAGGCTGTAAAATCCAGGCAATGAATCAAGTTGATCTCTTTGGAGAACCAGCAGGCTTTCACGGTTAAACTAATCGCAGGCTGTCCTATACTACTTTCATGTCACTGCCAACAAATTGCATCTGACTTAGAATGAGCCTAAAATTAGCCCTATGGGCTTTTAAGACTGTAAATCTTTATGGAGATCGAAATCCTCATCTTTCGGTAGTTTTGAACTCATTTTGTGGTTAGTACCCCAAATTATAACTCACTAAAAGAAAATCAAACTCAATGCCTTCGAATCAAGTCTAACTCAGTAGTGACCCCCTATGGGTTTTCAAGACTGCAACTGTTTTTTTAAATAAAACATTTATTGGGAGGCTCTTACAGCTCTTATAACAACCCATACACCAATTGTATCAAGCATATTTGTACATTCATTTTCATCATCATTTCCAAAACTTTTTTTTATACTTGAGCCCTTGGTATCAGCTCCTCTTTTTCTCCCTCCCTCCTTCCCCCTCTCTTCCTCATGAACCCTTGATAATTTATAAATTATTTTTATTTTCATATTTTAAACCATCAACTGTCTCCCTTCAACCATGTTTCTGTTGTTCATCCCCCTGTAGGGGGTGATGGTGTATGTTGATCTTTGAGATCTATTCTCCTATTTTCCCCCACCTTCCCTCTACGCTCATGGTAATGCTACTCTTGATATTGGTCCTGAGGGGTTTATCTATCCTGGATTATGTGTGTTGAGAGCTCTTATCTGTAACAGTGTACTTTTTAAAGATAGAACTAGGGTCATGATAGTGTGTGTGGGAACATTAAAGAACTAGAGGAATGCTGTGTTTCACTGGTGCTATATAGCACCCGTCTGGCTCATTCCTTCCTTGTGACCCTTCTGTGAGGGTCCAATTGCCTACAGGTGGGCTTTGTATCTCCATTCTGACTCCCCTCGTTTGCATCAAAATTGTTGTTTGTTTTTGTTCTTCTGATGCCTGATAGCTGATCTTGTAGACACCTTGTAATCACACAGGATGGTGTGCTTTTTCCATGTAGGCTTTGTTGCTTCTCTTTTGGATGGCTGCTTGTTTAACGTCAAGCCTTTAAGATGCTATATCTTGTTTTTTGTTTTTTGGGGGGGGCATCACTGCCCTCAGGTGGTGGGAGTAGGAGGCCCAGCCTTTGCTCCGTGGAGCTGGAATTGAACCTCCATCCCAGTGGGCCGCAGTCCCGTGCACAACCACTACGCCACCAGGGCTCAGCCTAAGCTGCTATATCTTGTAATGGCCAGGCATCATCACCTTACTCCATCACATTAGGTTATGCACCCATTTTTGTCTCCAGCAGTCATGTCAGGAAGGTGAGCATCCCAGAATGCCGGGTTATTAGAACAAAGTGTTCTTGCATTGAGGGAGGACTTGAGTAGAGGCCCAATGTCCATCTGCTACCTTTACACTTAACCTATAAATATATGTACATAGAGCAATAGCCCTTACTATTAACCTATTTACATAAGCACAAGCCTATGTTTATACCTCTAAAAATGTCTTTTGCCTCCTAGTTCTTTCCTCTAGTTCCTTTTACTTTTTTCCTGTTCCACTCTCATGTTTGACCTTCATTTGGCTTTCTGTACTTTCCCCTCAGCTACACTGCACTTGATCGAACCCCACCAAGTATTCTATGACCTCTTTGCCATCAATTTTAGATCTCTTGTTCCCTCGTCCCTGAGTGTGTTGGCTTGTCTTTCCCTTTCCCTCACATCTTCTATCCCTCCAGAGTCACATGAGGCTTTCTGCTTGTTTTCTCCTTGGGATTGTTTATTCTAACTTATAAACCCTATGAATACTTCCAGGTCTGTCTACTGACCCTTATAAATGTTTTCAGACCAGGTGCTAAGTGCTCCTTCCACTCCCCCCCCCCCCCCCCCCCCCCCCCCCCCCCCCCCCCGACTGAATTCTACTTTCAGAATTCCTCAGGGAGGTTGTTGCTTTGGTCTTCTTGCTGCTCTGCTGCACTCCCTTGGGCTATTCTCTGGTGTATGTGTGGGGGTGTGTGTGGGGTGGGATGGGTGTCAGACTGGGCACAATTCTCGCACTGTGTCTCCATTGATGCCCCTGGTAGTACTTTGGGTCAGTAAGGGGACGTCGTGTCTTGTGGTGAGGCCGACCCTACAGGTCCTCTCTGTGCATTGGCTACCCTAAGCGGAAATGTTGTCCTTGAAGCGTGGTGGGCCAGGTGAGACTGTAACCATTTACGGGAATAGAAAGGCCAGTCTTTCTGGAGCTGCGGGAGACTTTGAACTGCCAAGCAAGTGGATTGCAACTCAACACCTAGCCTCTACATCACCTAGGCAGCATAACATCACAAAAGGAATGTTTTAACCTCTTGTCCTGTTTAGAAAGGAATCCTGGTGACATAATTGGTAATGTTGGGGAAGCTAATTGCAAGGTCAGCAACTTGAACTGAACAGCTATTCTTTTTTTGGGGGGGAGGGGCATCACTGTCCTCTGGTGGGAGAGGGAGGCCTGAACAGCTAGTCTAACAGAGAGAAATGAGAAGGCTTTTACTTTCTGTGAAGGTTTATAGCCTGAGAAACCCCAGAGACTCTCCGACTTGGCCCTGTAGGGTCCATATGAGTTGAAATCGGCTGGATGCCATTTGTTTTCAGTTGGATCCTATTTAGAAGAGCTGCGTCTTTGTATTTGCTTAGGCTTGGTTTTGGTCCGGAGGCTGCTCAAGCATATGTGAAGGCAATTAACTTGTAATTTCCCTGGACAGGCTGGCTTGGACCCATCCCTGACAGTGGTTTCCACCAAAAATGAAATCAGATATAACAAAAGGCTGGCTGACCCAGTCCATCATGACCTTACTTGTTTGCTGGTCAAAATAAAAAAATCTTCTAGCTGAAGTATATAGGTTACCTGAAAATAAGAAACCAAGGGGAATTAGATCCTTTGTAAGCAGAAAGACACATCCTGATAAAAGGCTTCAAGTATTATCTCTTTTGGAAAGATGTGATCCAATACCCGGAAATTGTGACAGTTTCTAGTTTTTCACCAACATACCAGTGAGGTCAGAATGGACTGAACGAACTGTCCTTTTGTTGTATCTGATAGGCTTTTGGGCAGAAATCACTGTAAAAAGTGGATTGAAACTGTGCTGCAAAGGCAAATTGCAAATAAATGTCCTACCCCTGTACTTGAGCAGCTCTCCTGATAAGAATCCAGCCTAAACCAAACCCTAAACTCACCGCCATCAAGTTGACCTGGCTTAGGGCAACCCTGCAGATAGGACAGAGCAGAATTACCTTGGTGGTTTTCTGAGAGGGTAAGCTTCATCTTTCTCACAGGGGCTAGTGGGTCTGAACTGTTGACTTTGCAATTAACAGCCCACCATGCAACCTATGTCACCCCCAGGTCTCCTACACAAAATGAACAAGTATCTCTGAATAGGATGGAAATTACCTGCCTACCAACTGGGAGAGATCCATATTTGTGCCTACTCCAAAGAAAGGTGATTCAACAGTGTGCAAATTATCCAATGATATCCTTACTATTACACACAAGTAAGATTTTGCTGAAGATAATTCAAAAGTGGTAACAGCAATATATCAATATGGAACTGCCAGAGTATATTCCACCTGAATTTAGAAACCATCTCAAGAATAGATTTGATGCATTGAATAATGACATCAAATAAGGTAAGGGATGACCTCATGCATGAAAAAAACAAAACATTCTTAAAAACACTGAAAAGAAGGATAAGACCAAAGGATGTCAGAAGAGACTCTAAAAATTGCTTTTAAATGAAGTAAATGGAAAAAATGACAAAAAAGAGCTGAACAAAATATTTCAAAAGGTGACATGGGAAGACAAAATGTTATGATGAAATATGCAAATGCCTGGAGTTAGAAAACCAAAATGAAAGAACACACTTGATATTTCTCAAGATGAAAGCACTGAAGAAATAATCAGGGCTCAACTTGCAATATTAATGCCTTTGCATTTAATTGTGTATCATAATAACTTGTGGGGTCTATGGGTTACTATGGGTTGCAAGGAAAGAGAAGCATAGAACAATTATGCTCAAATTAGGAAAAGTGTGTGTCAGGGTTATATCTTATCATCATATGTATTTTATCTGCATGCTGAACAAATAATCCAAGAAGTTGGAGAAGAGCACCACATCAAAATCAGAGAAAGACTCATTAACAACCTGCAATATGCAGATGAAACCATCTTGCTTGCTGAGTCAGCAGACCTTGAAGCACTCATTGGTGAAGATCAAAGACTACAGTCTTCAGTATGGTTACACCTCAACATGTGGAAAACAAAATATCCTCATAACTGGACTAAGAAGCAAAATCAAGATAAGTGGAGAAAAGATGGAAGTTGTCAAGAATTTCATTTTACTTGGATTCACAATCATTGCTCATGGATGTGGGAAACAGAAAGATTTCTCTCAAGTTGTCTCCCCCAAATATATGCCAAACTTAGCCTCTTGCTACACATGGCAAGTGACTATACACTTAGGTGTCAACAGAAGTAGGCCAGGGTTTATTCTCATTGAGAGTTATCAGCCATCTAGAACAATCAGGCTGCCCCACCGGAAGTAGAGCCTTTCTGATAAGGGTAGTAGTAGACTACTTTCTTGAAGGAGCCCAGGAAGGTCAAGCCCACCCAAAGATAATCAAGGTTAGGATTTCATCCTGAATCTAGGACATCATCTTCATATATGCCATTCAATGATGGGAAATACTTTCATGGTGGTGGTCAGCCACCACCATTAACCAGTCCTGGCTTGTGTTTCATCTTCATTAAAAGGATCTTGGTGTCCCCTAAGCATTGCCTTTTCCTTCCTTCCTTCCTTCCAATAAACTTTTATCTTTGGACACTGACCTCTTCTTGATATTTCATATAGGTTGGATCATGCAATTTCTTTTGCGATAAACTTATTTCAGTCAGCATAATATTTTTCAGGATTGATCTATCTATAGTAGGGCTTCATCCCTTTATCAGTATAGAGTGATGGACTATAAATTTACTCAATGGGCTAAAAGTCATTGTGATCATTAATTATTGTAGTTCTGGGATTGTCTCACATTTGGTGAGTGGGTACCTCCAGAATCTATTATTTGAAATTGCAGGTCTGTCATTTGTTAGCTGTGCAAACTTAAAGAGCTATGTGATCTTGGTTATCTTCTCTGTCTTTGTTTTCTCATTTACAAATGAGAGAGTGATTGTGATAAATATATAGGCTAATACATAATTAACATAGTGCTTAACATAATATTATTAATATAACAAACTCAATGAAGATTGGCTCAAATATTATGGTATGGTGTGAATGTTGTTTAATTGATGATGATGAACTCTAGAAGTTCAATCAGTACAAAACATGAATTCTGTCAAATTGGTTGCCTCTTTTGACTAGTCCATTTTATCAAATGATTAGATTAGAAGACTCAAAGAGCTGATATACTGTTTTGAAATAATGTAACCCAAACTTCTTAATTCCCTTGCAGTAATTTTAATGAGGACAGCCACAATTGTTTCAAAAATGTTGGAGCTTTCAGGTATATGGTAATCTCATTATTATAGAATCCATAGTTTTTTTGGGAGGGCATCACTGCCCCCTGGTGAGGCCCAGCCTTGCTTCTGGAGAGCTGCTGCTGGATTTGAACCGCCAACCCTGGGGGTCTCAGTCCCACACACAACCACTACGCCACTGGGGCTCAGCCCTAGAATCCATAGTTTTATAAGCTCTGCCCTCTTAAAATTTGTCACAACTTTATGAGTTTGCAGACACTAACCTGTCTTCTTTCTATGGGTATGAATTATTTCTTTGTAAAAATCAATTTTTTAGGAGCATTTTGCTTTCATAGTACCTGTTTACTTACTTTTGTAAATAATTTTATTGGAGGCTCATAAAACTCTTATAACAATCCATACATCAATTTTATCAAACACATTTATACATATGTTGCCATCATCATTTTCTTTTTAAAATACTTTTATTGGGGGCTCTTTCATCTCATCATAATCCATACATCCCTCCAGTGTGTTAAGCGCATTTGCACATATGCCACCATCATCATTTTCAAAGCATTCTCCCCACTTAAGCCCCTGAAATCAGCTCCCCATTTGTTCCCCTGTCCTCTCCTTCCATCCCTCCCTCCTGAACCCTTGATAAGGTATAGGTTATTATTTCCATATTTTCCATATTTTCCATCATCCCTCACCCACTTTTCCATTCATCCCCCTGGGAGAGGGTTACAGATCAATCCGTTTGATTTATTTCCCCTTTCTTCCCACACCCTCCCCTAATCCTCCTGGTACCTCTACTCTCATTTTTGATGCCATAATCATTTTCAAAACATTTTCTTTCTCCTTAAGCCCTTGGTATCAACTCCTCTTTTTTCCCTACCCTCATTCACTTTGTCCCTACCCTCAAGGTATCCCTACTCACGTGGTTGTTCCTGAAGGGTTTGTCCTGGATTCTATGTGTCCAGAGCTGTTATCTATACCAATGTACATGCTCCGGGCTGGCTGGATTTGATAGTGGGGGGAGGGGTGCATTAAAGTACTTGAGGAATGTTGTGTGTTTAGTTGATGCTATACTGTACCCTGACTGGCTCGTCTGTTCTTTGTGATTGCCTATAGATGGGCTTTTGCTGTGTTCTGAAGGTTTTGATACATAACACTCTCATTCTTGTTAATTTCTAAAAACTTCATAATTTCATCTCTGATCTGGGTCAGTACCCACTCATATTGTAGCATGGAGTTATTCATCCTCCAGTTGCTTGCCCTTGTTTTCGTACTTGTCCTTTTGTTGATTTCCAGCTCTATGGCATAGTGGTCCAAGAGGGAAGTCTGAGTGATCTCTGTGCTTGAATTTACACAGGCTTGAACTTGTGCTCCAGCAGGTGGTCTATCTTCAAGTATATGCCATGTGGATGTGAGAAGAACGTGCATTTGGGTGGAGAACCCTGAAAATGTCTATCAGGTCGAACCACCTAATCATAGGTTTAGTTCTGTAGTTTCCTTTTTAAGCTTCTTTCCCTGTGATCTATCTTTCTTGGAGATGAGTGTTGTACTAATATAATTGTTGAACCTGTGATTTCTTTTGTCATCTTTGGAGGCCTCTTGTTGGGAGCGTATATATATTTATTATACTCACTGTTTCTTGGTCTACTGTTCTCTTGAGCATTATATAGTGCCCCTTCTTATGTTTTGTTATGGTTTGCACCTTGACATCAATTTGGTCAGAGTTTAGAATCAGACTCTCCCTCTTTTGACTTGCCATTCGCTTGGTATATTTTTCTCCAGCCTTTAATTCTCAGCCTAGTTTTGTCTGCAAGTTTGAGATATGTCTGTTGCCTACATGAGACATATTATTTTCTTCTTTTTAAGTTCTTGGTATCAGCTCCTCTTTTTCTCTCCCTTCCCCATTCTCCCAACCTCATGGACCCCTGATAAACTATAAATTATTATTATTATTTTCATATCGTATACCTCTCACTGTCTCCTGTCACCCACATTACCGTTGTTTGTCCCCCTGGAGAGGATGGGGGAAGTTATATATTGATCACTTTAGTTGGTTCCCCATTTCTCCTCCAGTCTCTGTCTTTTAATGGGTGTTTAGTCCATTCATATTGGACTGAGAGTGGACTCTGATGTCATATTGTACCCTTTGTGTTGGATGTTTTCCTATCTCCCTTCTTAGCAGTGTATTGTGCATGTGTGTGTGTGGTTTATTCTCACCGTCTTTTCACCATTGATCCAATGCGATCTTGGGAGCTGTTTTCGGTGCTTTGACATCAGAGTGGATTTGCTCTATATGGTAGAATCTTATATGTGATGGTTGAGTGTTGTTCTTCTGGCTATATTGAGGTGGTAAGAAATTTTTGTAGTGTTAGGTTTCTTTTAATGTATTCTTTGAGGTTTTTCTTTGTCTGGGAAGACTCATATATCCATCTATCTTGATAGATACTTTGGCTGGTTAGAGTATTCTTGGGTTTGCATTATTTTCGGAATATGTCACTTCATTCACTCCTCTTTTTCATGATGTCTGCTGCTAGGCCTCAGCATATTCTTATTTGGGTATGGATTTTCCCCAAGATGCTCCTATGATTTCCTCCTTTTCCTCAAAGTTGGATAGTTCAATGACTGTATTTTTCAGACCACATGATGCATCCAGTTTTGTGGTCAGGAAAACAAGAAAAAATATTCTGAACCAAATAGAAGCAGTATATAAAATAGTTATTAAAATAAAGAAAAAATATAGTAATATTTAGCAGCATAAACTCAACAGTGGTGTTAAGAACCATCATCACTTTCATTAAAAAATGAGGGCAGGTGTGTGCTGTGCCAATCATGTAACCTGACTGACATTGAAACTCCAGGAGGCGGGACTTCCCCTGAACATATAGCAATCCACAGCATGCAAATAGCAGCGGACAGTAAGTGGGTGCATGGGATCATAAACAAATGTTCTGGGGTGCTACATCATCAAACCATAAGAAGCACCCTTGTTTCCCCCTCACTTTTTTTGGGAAAAGGTGCATCTTATGGTCTAACAAATATGGTATTATACCCCTTGGCGAATTCTTCTTGAGAGCTTCTCTAGTTGATGTTCTTTTGGCCTCCTGAATGATGGTTTGCATTCATGAAGCTGGGGAAGTTTTCCTGTAGAATTCCCATGCCATTTTTGCCGTTGATGTCTTACTTGTGTCTGGTTCTGGTAGTTCAATTATTCTAATGTTGCTCCTCTTCACAGTATAGACATTGTTCTCAGGTTTTCTTCAGCTGCTCTGATTATCGTACTTGATTGTCTTTCCCATTTGTTGAAGTCTGCCTGATTAGCCTCATAAGCACTGGTACAGTTCTCTGCTTCTTCTAGTCTGTTGGTGAAGTCTGTAATTTTGTTATTTGCTTTTGTTACCTTGCTCCTTAACTCTTGTCTCTCTTTCGTTTTTCTATCTCTGCTATGATTTCATCCTTTTTCTGTATTGCTTCTCTGATGTTCTGTCTGACTCCAAGTAGCATTTGGGAGATTTCTTTCTGTGGCAGATCAATGTCTGCTTCTTCTATGACCATCTTTAGGTTCAGGACTTTCTGCAACATTGCCTTCTGTTTTTCCTGGCTTTTCATTAAAGATTTTGAGGTAGTTTATTGTCTGCATGTCATTTTGGAGTTCAGCACCTTGTTGAGTCAAAGAGCCCTGGACTCTGGGAGGTTGTTAGGAACACTTCTTGGAGATCAACCTAGGGTTTTGTCCCTCTGGGTTTTCCTCTCACCCTAGCTTATTCTGTTGTTTGGAGGATGAATTTGGATGGCTCTCTTAGGAGAGGCTGGCCAGATAGTTGCAGGCCATGAGGGTGGTGCTGTGTAGGCTGATTGGGTGAGGAGCCGCTGTAGTTTGGTGGACAGCTTTGGAGGGCGGCCTTGAGGTGTGGATTGAGACTGACATTAGTTGGTAGTCCACAATGCCAGCCCAGGGAGGGCTGATGGTTTAGCTGTGCATCCAGGAGAGCCTGGTGGGGCACTGCAATGTCTGGGGTCACATTGTGGAGGTGAACTGGATCTGACCACTATTAACAGTCTTTCAAAGATCTTTGTCAAGCCCCAAACTGGTAGAATCAGTTTTTGGCCTGGGCTGAGGCTTTCAGCTCCAGTTGGCTTTTTCTGTTTTGTTATGTTAAAACTTTGTAGGCTGTGTTCAGGGATCTGCAATTTGTCTATTTAGTTATGTTAAAACTATATTAATGAGCCAAGTTTCTGGAGGCTTACATTTGAAGTTAAAAAAAGGAGAAGAGGGCTAAGTTCCGGGGGCGTACTGGTTGAGTGCGGGACTGCAGCCCATGGGCTTGGTGGTTCAAATCAGCAGCAGCTCTCCAAGAGCAAGGCTGGGAGCATCACTCCCACCAGAAGGCAGTGATGCTCCCCCCAAACAAAACAAAACAAAACAAAACAAAAGGAGAATAGTTTTGGTTTGAAAGCATTTTAAAAGTTTCTTTGTTTTTATAATGGACTTGTATGGTGCCCTGGTATTTGGGATGTGCTTCACTGTCCCCTCTGGGAAGGAGGACCACATTAGCTGAGTGGGTTTGGGGCCCACAGGATCTGAGTTGCAACTTTTCCCTTCTGTGTCACTCCCGATACTGCCTTTACAGTCCCACAGGTTGTATTTCAGAAAATCTACACTCTACTATGGATAAATATCTTAGGGGCTCTTCAATTGCAGCAAATTAGTGTCTAATTATCTGCTGTGATCCAAAGTGGCAGGCGGGGAGCTGAGCAGAGGGAGTAAGGTTGACTGGACTGAAGGTGACCACTGGGTCCAGTATGAGAAACTGGGCTCCACTGTGTATACATGGACATCCCAATAGCACCAATCTTGCAGACATCCTAGAAAGGCAGGGCAAGAGCCTGCTAGTTGAATGAATTGGTAGCAGGATACAATCCAAAGCTTCAGGCAGTGTGCTTCAACTGACACTCTCATCCTTATGGGTGACTTTCCATTCTTTGAGCTAAGGCATGCTAGCACTTGGTTCCCAGCTGTGGCCACCACTTAAATTGGAACTTGGCACAAATGTTATTTTGTGGGGGGTGTAGCTAATTTCTTAATGTAGGCAACTAACTTCCTTAGTGATTTCCTTAAGTCTTTTCTACCTGTAGGATGGCTCAATGGCATCCATTTTGGTAACAACACCCACAGTTAGTTGCTCATTTGCAGTGTGTATGTGAAGGGCATACTCATGAACCTGTTTCACTAACTTCAAATTCTCCAAGAGCAGCTACAACCAGGTTCGCATAGGCAGCCTGTGGTGTTGCTGTTGTCATGAGTTTGTGACGGTCTCTGTGCCCCACCCAGGGCATCAATGGTAGTCAACAGGACTTGCCGGTTTCAAATTTTCCCAGGGTGGTATCAATGGTGGTACCACCTTCATGTTCACCTTTCAAAACTGACAGACCCAGGCACACCTGCAGGATCCATGTCTCATATCAACAGGTTCCTTCTCAAAAATGTCAATGGTTCTTTTGTCAATTCCAGCACAGCTTTGATCAGATGACCAGTGGTGGGGGACATGCCTGAATCTATATTTCCAATGACAATATGGGTCTTTTTCTGTCCCATTTTGGGTTAGATTTTGTGTTTTCTTTTTTTAACCAATACCTGTGTTCTGAGGGTAAATCGATTGAGAAAAAGCTAGCTAGTATCCTTATTGAATAGGTTGATGCCACAAAACCAACTCTGTCACTTGGCAACTTTTATGTACAACAGAAAAAAAATGTTGCCAGATCCCTGGTCATCCTGTCAGGAATATTTTACTCCACCACTGCTTCTCTTGAGGTAATCCATCTTACCTCATCTTTGTCCGCTCTGTAACCAAAGTTGATATCTTCCTCCAGAGATTGTTCTTTCCTGATAACATGCCCAAAACAAATAAGTTGGACAATATTCCATGATGGTACATAAAGATTTCAATGGCTAATTTTTTTTTGGGGGGGGGGACATCACTGCCCTCTGGTGGGAGTGGGAAGCCCAGCCTTGCTCCTGGAGAGCTGCTCCTGGATTTGAACCGCCAAGCCACTGGACCGCAGTCCCGCACTCAACCACTACGCCACCGGGGCTCTGCACAATGACTAATTTTTTTTTTGGGGGGGGCATCACTGCTCTCCGGTGGTGGGAGTAGGAGGCCCAGCCCCACTGCTGGAATTGAACCTCCGTCCCAGTGGGCCGCAGTCCCGCGCACAACCACTACGCCACCGGGGCTCAGCCCAATGACTAATTTTTTAAAAAGTAGGCAATCGGGCCTTTCTTCCTGGATTTTATTAATCAGGAATCTCTGCTGAAGTCTACCCACCATGTGTGACCTTGCTGGTAGCTGAAATACCAGGGACAGAACTTCCAGTATCACTGCAACACAGAAGCCACCACTGTGGAACAAACGGACAGGTGTAGTACAAATATATTTTAATATTGCCAGACTTTCTCCTACAGACGACAATTGAATAACCTCCCCCCTTTTCTCCACTTTCTTCTTTTCTGTCACTACAAATGAGCATTTTTCTACAATTTATCCTTCTACACTGCTACTCTTGTTTTCACAGGTCTAAATTCCAGTGTATAACTACTTTAAATGGTTTTGGTGTGTATTTTAAATGACTACTGCCATAAAGATGGGAATTCATCTCAGAGAGCCTGGTTGCTTTCATGTGAGCATTTGAAGAGCCTCATTCTGTTTCAGACCCTATGCAGTATTAGTTGCTAAGATTCTTGTCATGGGTGGTGGTTTTAGTTGCTGCTAAGCAGCTCTGATTCATGGCAATGGTGTATAAAACAGAACATGTTGCCTGCTCCTTCATCACCTTCAAGGTCTTTGCCATGTTTGAGCCCATGGTTTTTCTTCTTTTCACTGATCCTCTAACTTACCAAACACAATACCCTTTTTTAGGTCTAGGTCTTCTGTTTTCCAAATGAAGCGAGATGAATCTCACCTTCCTTGTTTCTAGAAAGAGCATTCAGGTTTTATTTCTTCTTAATATGATCTACTCATTCTTCTGGAATTCCATGGTCCATTCAATATTCTTCACCAACATTAAAATGCAAAGGCACCAATTCTTTGACCTTCTTTTTCATTGTCTAGTTTTTATGTGTAGGACGCAACGGAAAAAAGTAGGTCTGAGTCATTTACCTTATTCATCAAAGTCACATTTTGTTTTTTAGAAAACTTTAACGAGATCTTTTTGCCGACTTGTCTAAAACAATACATCGTTCGATTTCTTCCCATGGGCTTTGATTGCCCATCAAAGCAAAATGAAATCCTGACAAAATTCAATTCCTTCTCCCCCACCCCCTTTATTTATCATGATGTTATTTGTTGGTCCAGAGTGAGGTCATTTGTTTCTCTTTCCATTCAGGCATAATTCATTAGTTAGTGATTTGAGTCATTTTCATTTTTTTGGCAAGTAATGCTGCAATATGCAGGGTTATTAATGACTCTTCCTCCAACTTTGGTACTGTGTTCTCCATATAGTTTGGTTTCTCAGACTGTATTCACCATAAAATTGAATAAGTACAGTAAATGAGTACAACCTGTGTCATACTTTTTCTGATTGTGAACCTGTTGTTCTGTTTGATCTATGTACAGTTCTCTGTGAGCACAATTGTTTGGGATTTCCATTCTTCGTAATGTTATCCATCATTTGTTATGATGTACACAGTTGTATGCCTTTGTGTAGTTGATGATAGCACAGATCAAAATCTTCCTGGTGTTTTTTGCTTCCTTCTAAACCTATCTACCCTAGCAATAAAACCTTTTGTTTTATTTCCTTGTTTGAATCCACTTGCACGTGGTCCCTGTCAATGCATGACTGTAGTCATTTCTGAATCCTCTAGAGAAAATTGCGTGAGCGTGTAATAGTAATGATCTTGTTCAATAATTCCTCTATTCTGCTATATTGCCTCTCTGGGGAATGGGTACCTATATGGATCGCTTTTAGTCAGTTGGCCAGGTAGTTATTTTCCATGTACAACACTTAGGATTACCATATATACTCAAATATAAGCTGACCCGAATATCATTCAATGTACCTAATTTTACTACAAAGACTGAATTAAAAATGTGCTGAAAAGCTTGGACTATACACAAGTATATATGGTAGTACATATTTCACTCAAAAAAAAGGGTGAGATGTCTTTAACTCTGTAATGTAAACCCTCAATATGTAATGACTAGGGAGAAATGTAGGTGCTAGAAAAAATACCCTCAGCCGTGAAGATGTAAAGCAAAAATTTTCCACTACTTGTAAATTAAGCAATAGATTTTGAAATGTCAAGAGACCCAAAATGAGTTTAGGTTAGAGTTTTATAAAGTAATGTAAGGTTTCTTATGCATGGATTTGAATATAGTTTTCTTTAGTAGTACTTAGCTCTCTCTAAGCCAACAGGGCTCCATAATTATTTTTATATCAAGCCCCAAATTATTACCTTTTCTCTGTAATTTTAGCATCCTCAAATCTTCTAAGTACAGCTGTAAGTGGAAATGATTCTGGAGAGCCCTGAGCAAAAATCTAGCACAAGAAAGGGAGAAAGGAAAGGAAAGAAATGCCTTCATTTTGCTGGGAAGGCCATGCAAGGTAATTGACAGGCAGTGACCAGGAACAGGGAAGGAGAAGTAGGTCAGACAGATTGAATTGTTACGTTTTTTGAATGCATTGTGAGATCTTGAAATAAATATGCCATTTTTTTTGCATGTAATGAGGGCTTTGGAGGACAAAGGCAAGGCATGGAAAGACATGATATGGTTCTGTTCTGTCCTGCTAAAACAGTTGAAAGTATATATAAAAGCTCCCCAAATATCTTTAAAAAGGTCATCTGCAGACATCATTTCACCTTGAACAGGGGTCTCTACAATTGTATCTTAAGCATATAATAAGCTATATGCTAAACATCACAATGCATGCGATGCAAATTGCATCTTGGAAGGTTTTGTTGCCTTGCTAATTTGCAATTTTTGCCAGAATGCCATTAACAATGCTTGGCTGGGGCTTAGACTTACTTATTGAGATTACCCCATTTTTATTAGCCTGCATTCAAAGACAGGCATTCTGAAGGAGCAGCCCCTGAGTGGATTTCAAAGGAGACTCATCCTACATGTAGTAGGCACTGTCTGTTCCTTCTCTGGCCAGAACCTTTCCTTACATGGCCCTGTGCTCAGAGAAGGGATAAATCCTGGTAAATACACATTAGTTCAGGTGATCCGTTCCCTTAGCCAGAGGCTCGTTTAAATGGGTGAGTGTTCCCTGGTCTTGGACAGAGGAGAAATATGCTAGGAAAGTGTCTAAGAAAAATGTCCTTGTTTTTAAAAATAGATTCAGGAAAATGATCTTCTTCACACAGTGAACATCTTGACTGTACTTCTTCCAGAAAACATTGGTTTGTTCCTCTGGCACTCCATGGTACTTTCAATATTCTTTACTAGCATCCTCACTAAGAACATCTATTCTTCTTTCTTCCTTATGATTTGACTTCCACATGCATATGAGGCCATTGGATATACCCTGGCTTGTCTCAGGCACATGTGAGTCCTCAAAGTGACATCTTTGATCTTCAACACTTTGAAGAGGTCTGTGTAGCAGATTTGTCCGAAGCAATACTCCATATAATTACTTGACTGCTACTTTCCTGAGCATTGATTGTGCCACGTAAAATGAAATCCTTGACAACTGTAGTCCTTTCTCCATTTATCATGATAGTATTGATCCAGGTGTGAGGATTTTGGTGTTCTCAAAGTTCTGAGCGCTGGAATGGAGTGGACTGGACTGTCTCAGAGTGGAGAATTTCCAAGGGCTCAGGCCTCTTATAGACTCTTCTGTGGACATAGGAATCACTTGGGGGAACAATCAGAATCTCCTGAGGGTCTTCTTAAAATGTAAGTTTTGATTCAGTATCTTGGTGATTGAAATGCAAATTCTCAATAGGGCTCGCATAAAAAGAAAGCAGTTCAAAGCGCTACATCCTGGGATGACCCAGTTCAAGGCCTGCATCCAAAGCACAGCAATTGGGTTCTTTGCCTGAGGCAACAGAGGGAGGGAAGTCAGAGTGGGAGGAGGATATGGACTATGGGTTGACTGCCTTCATGGACAACTGCTGCCTTTGCCACGAGACCAGAAGAGCTGAAGGATGCCCCGCTACCATTACTGACCATGTTGGTCAATCATTCTACAGAAAAAAAACCTAATCAAAAGGGGTGAAATGCAGAACAAAATGCTAAATTTTCATGGAATCCAGAATTCTGGAGCCCTGGATACTGCTTGAACCACTGAAATTACTGTCCTGAGCTTATCTTTTATTTTAAGCCAAAAATAGCCTCTGAAGTATTTTAGCTTGACTATAAAGAATGTCTGCTTGAGCAGTGTACTTTTTAATGATCTGTCTGTATGGAATCAAACTGATAACAGCAAGTCAAAAGATTAGTTAGGGCCCTACAGGGACAGGAGTTTATGTTGATGGGGGAGGAGCAACCCCAAAATGGAAGACTAGAGTGTTGGATAATTGAGTGAGGTAATCAATGCACACATGGAAAGTGGTGATTTGGTTCATGTTTTGCTGTATCTGTTCTCAGCAACTCAAAATCAAGTGGATCCTATATAAGTACTGTATAGGGCTGTAAAGAGCTTCTGAGACTGTGAATCCTTTTTTCTGTTTTTGTCTTTGGGGCATCACTGCCCTCTGGTGGTGGGAGTAGGAGGCCCCGCCTTTGCTCCTGTGGAGCTGGAATTGAACCTCCATCCCAGTGGGCCATAGACCCGTGCACAACCACTACACCACCAGGGCTCAGCCCCGAGACTGTGAATCTTTATGGAAGCTGGCAGCCTCATCTCTGTCTTGTGGAGCAGCTCTGGGGTTGAACTGCTAACCCTTGAGTCAGCAGCCTGAGACCAACCCCACAGTGCCACCACCACCACCACCAACCACAGCCACAGCAACAACAACAACAACAACAATAAAGTCAAATATCCAAAAACAATCTATGGAATTCACCACATCAATAAACTACAAACGTATAAAAAGAAAAACCATGTGGTCATCTTAATAGATTCACATAAGAGCACCTGAAGAAATCCAACACCCATTCTTCTCAGTAAACCAGTAGAAAAACTTTTACTTTTTTCATGGGCTTCATGTCCTTGAAACAATCAGTTGTCAAATGCCTTGTAGGCTAGAAGGCTGTCTTGTGACCATTGGTAGAGAAGTGCACGATAAGGATTTGAGGAGAAGAATAACTTTTTAAAAAGTCACCAGCTGATGTATGGATGTATGGATAAGAGCTGTAAGAAGGCGGGGGCAGGGGCGGACGAGCAGCCGATACCAAGGGCGCAAGTCAGAAAGCAAATGTTTTGAGAATGATGATGGCAACACATGTACAGATGTGATAGACACAATGGCCGTACGTAGGGATTGTGATAAGAATTGTACAAGCCCCCTCCCAAAGAGGTAAATACTGACATAAAGTATGTATGTATATATTATGATTAGAGCTGTATGAGCCCCTCCAATAAAATGATTTTTAAAAAGAGCTGTAAAAGCCCCCAATAAAATGATCTTTTAAATTTTTAAAAAATACCTCAACAAGTTATATAGACAAGACAACACATTCTCCGATTCAACAACTTCAACATGTATAATTCAGTGCCATCGATTATACTTTCACGTTTTATAACAAAAAAGAAAAAGATCAAATCAATTTGTCAAATTCTTTTCAGAGAACAAACGAAAAAAATTGTTTCTAAATGAAATGCCATTTTCTTTTTTGTTTTTTTTTTGTTTTGTGTTTTGTGGGCATCACTGCCTCTGGTGGTCGTGGGCGCTACCCAGTGCCACTCCTGAGAGTCGCTCCTGGATTTGAACTGCCAAGCCCATGGGTCGCAGCCCCGCACTCAACCACTTACGCCACCGGGGCTCAGCCCGAAATGCCATTTTCTAGTAGCCAAAAAAACCAAGTTTACTTGTTTTCCTTTCTGTCCTAATTGATCATTCCAAAGTTGCTTTGTGGACTTTCCTACCCAGAACATTCTTTTTTTCCCTCTATCTAGAACTGGCACTATATCTCTTTGCTTTTACTGTAAGACATTCCTGGTATTAGAAGTGAGACTCAAAGGTACGCTATATTCAGTGCCCCCGCTGGACACTGAGGACCTGGATCTCTAGTGCCCACACAGGCTCCTTCTACCCTTCTGGCAAACAGCCTCCCAGGAATCAGAATTGGTTAAAAGACCCTCAAATCGACTTTTTCTTTTTCCTATTCATTCTTGGATATAATGGTGACTTCATTACCAAATTCAGATTGGTACTCACATTGGTACTTCCATTAACTTCAATCTAAGTATGGCCACAGGTTGATCACCTAAAGGCCAATAGCGCAGGTGCTGGCCATGATAAGGGTTAAAGTCTCCTATCTCTGTGCAAACTGGGCATGAGATGGATTAGGGCACCAGACTATTCATTAGCTGAAAGCAAACTTGCACAACATCAAGGAGCACATTGGTTAAAGCAAAAGACTAACTCACTCTGTGGCAAATCCCTGAACAGGGTATAGCTGGCTGGGAGAGTCAAGGTTTTGGTTCATTAAATGTACACTTATTTTTAATTTTATTTTTTCTTAACGTGCTCATTAAGGTTTCTGTGTGCAGTAAGGTTTTAGGTCACATTAAGGTTTTATTAAGCTTTTTTTAGTTTTGTTTTTTTGTTTTTTGGGGGAGGCATCACTGTGCTCTGGTGGTCGTGGGAGCTACCCAGCGCCGCTCCTGAGAGCCGCTGCTGGATTTGAACCGCCAAGCCAGCGGGCCGCAGTCCCACACTCAACCACTTACGCCACCGAGGCTCAGCCCTATTAAGCTTTTTTTAATGCCTGCAGTTTACAGTGTTAGTAAGGAAGTGAATACCAGTTCTAGGGACTCAGTAAGGCCACCTTTGGGCACGTCAACTGTTATATTAACAAACACTGTTACTCAGGCACCTAAGTTCCTTGATTACTGGCATCCCTTTGCTAAAGGCATTTTATAGGATGAGTGGTTAATTTGATGTTCTTCTGACCTTGACCAATTAGGAAAGGTTTCTGCATTCAGCAACCACAGTGGGGTAGGCTTACTCTGATTGTTATATGGAATCCTTTAAAGGGCACCAAGAATGCAGAATGACTTCCACACAAGATATTATCTCCAAATTAAAAACAAGCACAACAAGAAACCCCCAAATCTGAAGGCCCAGCAGCCCTAGCAGAGTTCAATAAGACAGAAAACAGCAAATGTTGGTGAAGGTGTGGAGACACTGGAATTCTGATTTACTGTTGGTCGAACTGTAAGATGGTACAGTCACTGTAGACAATTATATGGCACTTCCTTAAAATGTTAGAAATAGATGTGCCATTTGATTGAGTAATTCCACTACTAGCAGGTCAAAGGAGGGAGTGGGGGAAGCGGTTGGGAAAAAAAGCAAAGTTCATGGGAAAATGAAATGAAAAGGTGATAATGATTTCCTATAAACTTTTTGAAGCCCTATTGTATATCCTAAAGAAATGAAGAGCTGGAACAGAAGCAAATATATGCACACCCATACTCATTGCATCTCAATAGAAAGAGCAGGAAAAAACCCTACAAGCCCAACAATAAGTGACTGTGTAAACAAACTGTGGTGTGTATATAAAATGGAATACTATATAACATTAAAGCATATCAAAGAATTCAGGGAACACCTCATAATGTGGTATAACTAGAAGGACTAATGTTTCAGGCTCGCTTTACTAGAAAAACAATTCCAAGGACACTCATATATGTATAAGAAAGAGCTTTATATCAAAGAGTAATTGCATATTAAGAAAATGTATCAGCCCAGTCCAGATCAAGTCCATAAGTCTGATATAGCTCATATGTATTTGATACTTATACATACATTCCTCTTTAGACTCTCACAGAACATGCAATAATGGTGAACGCAGGAAGAGCACAGGCCACAAAGTCTTGAAGATGCAATGGTGGTAAAAGCATCTCAGTGCTGGTGTGGGTCTCCATGTGGCTCTTCTAGCTATTTTAGTGTGACACCTCAACAGGAAGGTGAAGCAGAGAGAGGGCTCTGCGGAAATCTCAGCAAGTCTCAGCATGGCTCCATGTGGTTTGTCAACAGGAAGTTAAGGGGAGAGAGACAGACATACAGAGAGGAGAAGTTTCCAGAATCCTCACGAGAAGGCCACACCCACAAGGAGACATCATCAGGCTGTAGACCTAATTGACTGGCTAGACTTCACCCCTTCACTCTTAATGTCCTCAAGTTGACTGGAGATTATGTGACTACCACGACAGTATTCTGAATGAAATACATCAGTCACAAGGAGACAAATACTGTTATGAGATCACTATTATAAGAAACTAAGGAAAGATTTACACAGAGATGTACCAAAGAGGCTACCAAGGGAGGGAGTAAAAATTGCTAACTAAACAGTAAGTCAAATCAAACCAAACCTAGTTCCATTGAGCTGATTCTGAACCAATATATATATGATTTTATGGCTGTACATCTTTATAGGAGCAGAAAAAGTCTTTCTTCTCCATAGTGACTAGCTGATGGGCTCGAACTGCTGACTTTATGTTAATAACCCAACACGTAAACCAATAAGTCATCAGTGCTTTACCTAATAGACATTAATTTGTGTGTTAGTCCGGGTAGACTAGAGAAGCAAATTCATAAACACACATATGTCTATAAGAGAGAGTTTTATATAAAGGGTAATTGTACATTAAGAAAACATCCCAATCCAGTTGAGTCCACGGCCATAAGTCTGATATTAGCCCATAAGTCTCATACCCATCTATAAAGTCCTCTTCAGACTCCCAAAACACATGCAATAAAGCCAAATGCAGGACAATCACAAGCAAGTGGGTAGAAAGTCTTTGGATACAGTGGTTATAAGCATTTCAGCACTGGCAGGGGTCTCTCTGTGGCTTCTCTGGCTTCAGAGGTCTGGTTGCATACATGTAATTTGTCCAGCTCAGAGCAGTAAGATAGTCCCATGTGTCTTGTCAGCTGCATTGTCTCCCAGGGAGTGAGCAAAGAGAGGGAGTTATCTCCTGCCTCCAAGGAGAAAGTACCAGATTTCCCAGAATTCTCAGGAGAAGGCCATGCCCACACAGAGGTCTCATTGGCTATGATCTGATTGACCGGCTAGATTCTATCCCTACACTCTTAGTCCTCAAATTGACAAATGACTATGTATCTACCACAATTTGGGTGAAGGGAAAGGCAAAAACAATACAAGGATAATCAACACTTATCACTAAGGAAAAGAAAGACAGAGTTGCAGACAACAAAGGTAAATACTTTACATAAACAATCCTGCATCATCAGTAATAATAAACATTTATCGACAAATGGTTCTACAGACAGGTATGGATAAGTAACAGGCACTATACACATGACCATATGTAGGTCTGGCATACGATACTTCCATATACGTATGTGTATGTATTATAAATATATCCACAAAGATAGTCGAGCAAACAGGGGACTCAGTTATGTAATCATCTCAGCTATAAACAAACTCCTTTAGGAAGTGAGTTGTTGGGTCTGGGGTCTTAGGGCCATAGTCACAGTGCTCATCAAGATCAATTGCTATAACATAGGCCACCAAGATAATGTTCTATGTTCTGCTTTTGTAAGTAGTGCCTGGTGTCTTGAAACCTGTGAACTGTCATTGAGAGTGCAACTATTGGTCTCTCCACATCTGTAACAAAAAAGAATGAACAGAACCAACCAAAGATGCAAGGAAACAATTAGAAAGTTTGAGAGACATGTGAACCCCAACTTCCACAACTTTGACATCAGAACTAGATGGTACCTGGCTACCACTCTTGGCTGCTTCAAAAGGGATGATAATAGCATGTCCTGAATACATTGGGATAAAAACTTGGAACAAAACTCAAAATAATTATTAAAAAAAAGGCAAGACTTCCTGGTCTGATAGAGACAGGAGGAACTCATAGAACTATGACTCTTAGTCATTCTCAAGTCTAGAACCGAATTAACACCTGTGGTTCAACTATAGTCAAATAAGAGGTCCATAGGGTGAACAATACATTAGGAAGGTATAAACTCCTTAGAGTAATCAACCATGAAATAAGGGCAACATTTTCCAAGGGATAATATTCAGAAGTAGGATGAGATCGAGATCAGAGGAGGACAGATGCCAAATGTCAGCACAGGGATGAAGACCGAAGAATGCTGGTCAGTTGTGGTGTCCGTCCATCCTGGTAGCTACATGAGCCAGGAAAAGCCTCCAGCTTACCATCTGACTTGGGCTTGAGAGAGTCTAGACTTACCCATTTCACAACTGTGTGAGTCACTTTCTTGATACAAATGTCTTTCTTTGTATAAAATTATAAAGGCCATTGGTTTTGCTTCTCTAGAGAATCCAGCTTAACACATAGGGTAATTATGGATATATATTTTCATTTTATAACTTATTCCAAATATTACTGTTCCCAAATTAATTTGCTCTCCTCCCTGGTTATACACAGCAATAACAAACTTTAGTCATCTTTAATATCTTGCCAACTTTCAGCCCAAGCGAACCATGGTTTTACACATATTTTTCAATTTTATCATTTCAAAGGTACATTTGCAAAAATATATTTGGTAACTGAAATGTACTTTAGTAGTTTATTGCCTTGATTTATAATGTTTAACATTTAGATGCTGTGGTAGTTACATAATCTGTTGTCAACTTGAGACTATTAAGAGTGAAAGGGTGGAATTTAGGTCGCAGATTGATGACCTCACTTTGGAGGTGTGACAGCAATAAATAGCTCACTGGAGGCCAGATACACACTCTCTCTCTGCTTCACCTCTCTGCGACACATCCCTGTTGACAAGCCACATGGAGTTATGCTGATGGCAGCCAGAGCCTTGGAGCTAGAAGAGTCACATGGAGACCCATGCTAGCCCTGAGATGCCTCCATTGCCATTGAATCCACAAGACTTTCCACCTACTGTTCTGTGATCTTCCTAAACTTGGTGTCATTACATGTGTTGCATGAGTCTTAAGGTGAATTTGCAGACTGGTATTGGACATATAGGCTCGTATAGGACTTAACTTGATCTGGACTAGGTTCGGCTATTTTCTTAATATACAATTACTCTTTGATATAAAGTTCTTTCTTATACACATGATTGTCTGTGAATTTGTTTCTCTAACCAACCCACACTAACACAGATGTCTGGCTTGGAAGCCTTCTCATGTACCCATGTCTGAGGCTTGCGGATAGCAGAGGGAGATCTGAAGGGCAGATGCTGTTAGTTCTTGAAGCTGCTCTGGTAGTCTTCCATGATGAAAACTCAGATGAGTTGCACCATCCCAGGCTAATTTTATCTCATTCATTTTCTCCTTCTTGTTTTTGTTATAGAAAATTGGACAAGAGGGAAAATCAATTTCCTTGAGAGCTATTTATAGATTCCCTTTCCAAGAAAGAGTCAAAGTGACAGCAGAGTCCCTGGAGCAGCAGTTGGGTGGACCTTGAAAGGCCTTCCTATGTGTAGAGCTGCCTTGACCTGTAGGGTCTGTCCAACTCCCCAGCCCTCACCAATTTCTCCCTGCTGGAGGAGGCCTGGCATTCTACCCTTTGAACTTTACCTTAAGGCCTACACTTTGCTTTTCTTTGTGCATCCATACTTCCTGAGACTAGGTGTGATTTTGGGAAATAAGCAGAGATGTCTGCGAGAAGAACCAGAGAGTGGAAGGCAGCTGGGATGAAGGTGGGGGTAGGTGGGATGGAGTTGGGAGTAGAGACAGAAAAGAAAAGGCCTAACTGCTCATTTTGCTATTTTCCTAGGGCTGGCTGTAAGAGGGGGAAGTGTTTTAAAAGGCAGGGTTTGAGAGAGACAGGCAATTAGGAATGGTGAAGAATCTATGGCTCATTTCCTTCTTCATCTTCTCCCTCTTGATTTTGTTGTAAAGGGCACCTTCTCTGGTTCCCATTCACCTGAAGAATGTTTCAGTTTCTCTCTAGTGAGAAAGAAATGTTGCCTGGTTGGTTTTGTACAGATACCCTTAATTATGCAGTTGAATAATTAGAAGGATGCCCTTCTATTTCCTATTTCATTGAGCATTTTAATCAGGAATGAGTGTCGGATTTTGTCAAATGCCTTTTCTGCATGAGTCAGTAAGCTCATGCTTTTCTTTTCTGTTGTTTTAGTTAGATACCTGTGTTGATAATTTTTCTCATGTTGAACTATCCTTGTATACCTGGTATGAATACCCCTTGGTCATGATGTATTACTGTTTTCTTTGAAAACCTTTAACTGTACATTAGGTGAAGGTTTACAGAGCAGATCATCAGTGTCACATTCAACAATTCATACATATTTTGTTTCAACTCATCCATCGCAGTCCACTCTAAGGACTCTCACCCACTTTGTCTCTTCCCTGGGTTTCCTATCGCCCTTTCTCCCTCTTTCATAACCCTCTGAACTTTGACTTGGGATAAATGTTACCCTTTAACCTCATAGGTTTGATTTTTTTTTTAATCACAGAAATGGGTTCCAGTTCAGACCTGAAGGGTAACTAGGGCTTCTTTCCAACCCACAAGCCTGGTTGGCATATTACTTTTTGTGTGTGTTGTTAGATTCTATTAGGTTGGATTTTGTTGAGAACTTTTGTGGATTTTGAGAATTTTCAAACCTATGTTCATGAGGGCTATTGGACACTGGCCTTTATATAGTTTCTCTCCAGTGATGTCTTTGGTATCAGGAAAATGAATTTGGGAGTATTCTATCCTTTCCTATACACATGTGAAGAGTTGGAGAAGAATTGGTGTCACTCTTCTCTGAATGTTTGATAAAATTCTCCAATGATGCTGTCTGGTCTCAGACTTTTTTGTTGAGAGTTTTAAGATTCCATTATCTTTTAATTCCATTTTCCACAAGTCTTTTAATGACCTCTCCTGTATGAGAGAGAAATAGAGATAGATAGATAGATAATGGGTCCCTGAGTGGCACAAATAGTAAAGTGCTCAGATACTAATTGATAGGTTAGCAGTTTGAACCCACCCTGAAGCAGCTAAGGAAGGCCTAGGCATTTGCTTCCAAAAGATTATAGCCACGAAAACTCTACGGAGCTCAGTCCTACCATGAAGCACACTGGTTGAGGAATAGATATATGTGTGGAGCCCTGGTGGCCTAGGGGATTATGTGTGGAGCTGCTAACCTTAAGGGCAGCTGTTCAAAACTAGATGCTTCACGAGCCAAAGATGTGGTTGTCTGCTCCCAGAAAGATTTACAGCCTCAGAGACCCAGTGAGGCAGTTCTACTCTGTGCTATGAGTCAAAGCTTGATGGCTTTGAGTATTTCTGTGTGTATATATGCACACATAACAGCTAAACCATAGAAAGCCTATGGAATTAAAAATAAGTAGAAATCTGACTTGTCTTATTCTTTTTGACCCACTAGAGGGAGATATGAACATGTCATATAAAACCAACACTTGGCCAGGAACAATTCTATAGCTGTGTAGCATTTAAGCCCTTAGTAAGTCTCTCCAGGACCAGAGGGTCCAGGGCTGATACCCCAAACAAAACCGAACTCACTGTCATCGAGTCTATGCCATTTCATAGTGACCCTATAGGGTGGAATCACCCCCTGTGAGTGTCCAAGACAGCGAGGACAATAGAAAGCCCCGTATTTTTCTCCCAATGAGCAGCTGGTGCTTTTAAACTATGGCACGGACCTTGTGGTTAGCAGCCCAAATTGTAACCATGACGCCACCAGGGGTCCTCCCAGGGCCAATCATGGAGGAGAAAGCACCTGAACCTGGCGTGAGCCCTTCCGCAAACTATGACTGTATTACTAGCAGAAAGACATATGACTTACCCAGGTTCGGTGGTGTGCTAGTAAACCAGCTCACAGAAAAACCAAAGCGCCCCGAATGGTAATGTTTACGGAGGGAGAGACGGCATGCAAAGGGATGCGGGTTCTGAAACCTAGAGAACAGCCGAGCACAGTGCACTTCAATCGGAGGAAGCAGGCCGCGGGACCACTGGCTCCTCTCCGGCCACCAGAAATCTGTTGTGTACATGCGCCCATGTGGTCAAGGGCCTTGGGTCAACAACTGGACCACAAATTCCCTGGATGGTAACAATCTGCACCCCCGGCCACTGTGACAGCTTCCAACACAGCCCCTTGAAGCCTCAGTGCCTTTTCCTTCCGATGGAGCTGGCAAAGCTGCATGGTGTGGATCAGGGGTGCTCAAACGTAGTGTGGGTACAGCGTGTGGCATTAAGAAGATAGACGGGTTAGGGTTAGGGTGAGGGTGAGGGCTGGTGTTAGGGTTAGAATTAAGAGTTAGGTGGATCGCAAACGACGTATTCAGCATCCCGCTGGAGACGCACTTACACAACGGCCACGTTGGCCCTGTGAACACTGTAAAGCAAAGTCTCCCAAAGGACCTTCCTCACAGCACCGCTCACTGGTTTGCTACATGCGCCATTCCAGGGCCTGCCCAGAACTCCTGGTTGAGACCCTGCAGGGGAGGAGGGCCCTGGGAATCTGTATTTTGAACAATAGGCCTTGTAACTCTTCTGATCCAAGAACGGGAGGAAAGGGTGGTCTGCAGCACTCTGAATACTGGGACCTAGGCCAGGGGGTCCTTTCTCAGACTCACTGCACCTCTGGGTCTGTCTGCAACACATGCAGTGGGCTTCCCGAGGGCCTCCTGGCAGGGGAGTTCTTTCCTCTACTACCCCTTCTGTCCACAGAGCCAAGTCACTCTCACCGGGAACCTGTTCCTTGCCACTCCTGCGCTGAGTCTACCATTGCAACAAGAAATCCTGGGTTGTTTTCAAGGAAGCCTGCATTTGGGGTTTCATAGCTTTAGCAGGCATCTTCTATTTAAATCCTCACCATGGTTTTGTGAACTAGACTCTGATGGTAAAAGATTGGACTGAAAACCCATCTGGAAGTCTCCAAGCCTGGACTCCATCCCCACTGTGGGCCTTCTGAGCTGCCCGGGCTGGTGCACTTGTGTTCTCTGTCCTGTGAGCCTCCTTTGCTCTCTCCTCCCAGCCACCAAGAAAGATGAAAAGGCAGAGTCAATGGAGCCTTCTACAGGCACACAGACTATAACTCCTGGAGTGTCAGAGGCGTTGAGTGAGGGGCTCTGAGGAAAGGACGAAGGCTGGGTGTGCAGAATACACAAAAGACCCCAGGGGAGACCAACCCCCATCTGAAATCCTAGTTAGCTCAGCGAGGGAGGCGTGGGAGTTACTGTCTGTGTTAGTCTGGGTAGACTACAGAAGCAAATCCAGGAAGACTCATGTTCTTTGATGTGAAGAACCTTCTTTCTGGAAACCTTGTGAAGTTGGCATCCATAAACAAAGTCAAATCAGGATAGGCCACCCATGAAGTCAGCAGCAATACACACTATTTCACAGGTTCAAAAATCTCTTCATTTGGTTGGGTTCTGGTCAACTCATTCTGGGCTGCCTTATCCTGCCTCACGTGGGTGCCAATTGGCTGCTTTGTGCTCAGACCATGGACCGCATCACAAATTCTCAATAACTCTAGCCCCCTTGGGTGAGGTGATGAACAGCAGACCAGTCAGTCCACTTTCCTCTTCTCCTCTAGTCCCTGTGAACCAGGTCCACAGACGTTAGTGGCCAGACTCAACCCATCTCTTTATTTCTGTTTCTCTCTCACTTCCATTCAATGAATGGATCCAGGGGGTCACCTCGCAAGCATTTCAGTCCACCCACAAGCTCCCTTTAATGTTCAGCCCTCGAGAGGAGAGTTTCTTTATGACTCCAATTTTTCCTCCCTGTTTTTGACAAACCACTAGTTCAAAATTCAAAAAGCTAAAGAGCTCCATTCCCCCCCTTTTAAATCTGTCAGCACTCCCCCCCCCAGGCAAGTCTCTTCACCCAAAACTTTAATTTCTCATATTCTTTCCAGAAAAAAACTCAGTAAACTGCATGTCCATATCTGACCTCTGGCTAGCCAAAGAGGAGAAACTACCATGAGGCTGAGGTCAAGCAAGCATCCGCTCTCCATCTTAATGATGTGTCTCCCCTGCACTCCACTCCCAGGTACTGTAATGTACCAGTCTGGGTAGACTAGAGAAACAACTTCATAGACGCACACTCTCTCCCTTTGAGACATTCCTGTTGACATGCTACACAGAGATACACTGATGGACCCAGAGCTCTGAAGCTGGAGGAGACTGATATGTTTCCACTGCCACTGGGTCCACAAGACTTTACACCCACTGACCTGTGATCTTCCTTTGGTGTCATTGCCTGTGTTTGTGAGTCTGGAGAGGAATTTACAGACTGGTATGGGATATATGGGCTAATATCAGATTTATGGACTTGATCTGGACTGGGCTGGGATGTTTTCTTAATATACAATTACTCTTTTATATAAAGCTCTTTCTTGCACACAAGAGTGTCTAGGAATTTGTTTATCTATTCTACCCAGACTAACATACTATCTCTCTGAACACACAGGGAGCAACTTCTCACCCTCTGAATGTCTTCCCAGCTCCTAGTCGCCACCTTCCACTTACTCACTTACTTGTTGGTTGGAGCCCTGTTGGTGTAGTGGTTATGGTTGGGCTGCCATCCCTGTGGTTGGCAGTTCAAAACCACCAGCTCCTTGGGAGAAAGATTGGGCTTTCTACTTTCTTAAACAGTTATAGCCTCAGAAACCCAGAGAGGGCTGCTGAGTCAGCATGGACTCGAGGACCGTGAGTTGGGTTTGGTTTGGGTTATTTGTCACTTGTCATACTATCGGCCCTATCTTAAGCTTGAACCTTCTCATCTAGAGAGGAAAGCCTTGGCAGACAGGTTCAGAGAGAATTTGCTTTGGAGTCAAATGAACCTGGTTTGAACCCTTCTTCATTTTATGATATTGAACTGATTGTTCATTACCTCATTCTGTCTTTTCATTTGTAAAATGGGAACAGAACTACCAGCTCTTCTGGTGAGATGATTTCGAAAGATTAAATGAAATAGTGCAGAGACAAGGTTTATAAGAAATTGCAGGTGAAATGGTAGTTGTCTCATCCTCATCTTCATCACCATCACCTGCCTGTTCATCACCAACTGAGAGCGAACATTCTCCTACCCCCTCTTGTTTTGGGTTGACACACGAAAGCATGACTGTTTTTCAGAATTAGGGGGTGGGGGTGGGCTTGCTCAGAAACTGATGCATACTGAGGGCAGGAGGCATTTTTAGAGGAGACGGCTTCCTAAGTCAACATGTGTCATGTCTAAGGTTGGAAATGTTTCCAGGTGGAAATGACTAAAGAAGGTAAGATGCCTGACAAGGTTTTTCTCTTGGGAATCCTGCTTTATACTGAGGTGGGGCAGGGAAGGCCAAGGAGTGCGGGTAGGAAGAAGTAGGTTAGGGTGACATGAATTGAGGGGATGCTAGCAATGAAGGAGGGCAGGCACTCAGGGGGGGCAATGCTAGGAATGCCGACAGTGAGTCTCCCCTGACTCACTCCCTGCCATCGAGAGTCAAGGCAGACACACAGCAACCTGCTGGGGGAGCCCGAGACTAACTGTCTCAGTCTTTCTCCCTGGGAGCTGCTGCTGGCTTTGAACGGCTGGCCATGGGGATCACAGCCCAACGCATCATTCTACACCACCAGGGCCCCGGTGAATCCCCCAAAGGGGGCAGGAATATGGACACAGATGATCCAGGTTCTTTTAAGTGTGGATCTAGAGTACCTAATTAAGTTTCTTCATCAGAAAAAAATGGGGTCACAATAGCCTCGTGCACTGGGGTGTGAAACCCAAGTAGGAGGTGGCCACATAGGAGTTGGCTAACTCTACACACCAATATCTTTAGAAAGCAACGTCTTTAGAAAGCTCCCAGGGAGCTGGGGGCAGATGGGATATACTGGGAGCAGCGTGAGGAAGCACATCCCTCATGGACGTGAGCCACCCCATGGAGGAGAGGCTCGATTGCCAAACTGCTGGCATGGATCGTGTATGTCGCCAGTAAGAAAAGATGAAAGTGTGAGCAAAGAAGACACTAGTCTTCCTTTTTCCATAGCTTGCCTTTCCTGGGTTTCAGTTCCCTGTGGGAAAAATTCAGGAGATGGACAATTGCAGAAGTAGTGTGGATGCCAGGTGGGGTTTGATCAAGTGCAATGTAGCCGAGGAGAATTACTGAGAGTCGAATGAAGGTTGAGCATAATAGTGAAACAGGAGGAAAGCAAAAAGAAATAGAGGAAAGAAGTAGGAAGCATAGACATTTATAGAAGTGTAAATATAGATATGTATATGTATAAATTATTAATATATAGCGATAGGGATATAGGTCTATGTACATATATTTATAGGTTAAGTATCAAGGTAGCAGACAGACATTAGGCCTCTACTCATGTCCTCCCTCAACACAAGAGCACTTTATTCAGACGCCCTGGCATTCTGTGATGCTCACCTTCCCAACATGCTCGCTGAAATCAAAAGCGTGCATTCAACAAAACCCACGTGGAAGCACATCAACCCCCGTGATCACGGGTGTCAATGGGATGAGGTATCAGGTCTTAAAGGCTTGAAGTTAAACAAGCAACCATCTGTCTGGGAAGCAGCAAAGCCCACAGGGAAGAAGCACACCAGCTGTGTGATCATGAAGTGTTGACAGCATCAGGTATCAGGCAACAGAAGACCCAAAGCAATTGATCATATTGATGTGAATGAGGGGAGTTGGAATGGAGACCCAAAGCCCATCAGTAGACAACTGGACATTCCCTCAAAGAAGGGTCACAAGGAAGGGTGAGCCAGCCAGGGTGCAGTTTAGCACTGATTTAGTACAACATTCCTCTAGTTTTTTAATGTTACCTCCCCCTGCCCCCACTTTCATAACCCCAGTTATACCTTACAAATCTGGCTAGATCAGAGCATGTACACTGTCACTGATAAGAGTTCTTGATACACGGAATCCAGGATATATAGCCTCCCCCCCTTCCAGGAATGATAACAGAAGTAGCAATATCATGAGAAGGAGAGAAGGAGGAAAGGGGAACTGATTGCAACAATTGACGTATAATATCTCCCCCCCACCCCCTACCCTCAGGGGGATGAACAATAGAAATGTGAGTGAAAGGAGATGGTGGACAGTGTAAGATATGAAAATAAAAATAATTTATAATTTATCAAGGAGCCATGAGGGTGAGAGGGTGGGAGAGAGGGAAAAAAGAGGAGCTGATATCAAGGGTTCAAGTAGAAAGAAAATGTTTTGAAAATGATGGCAACATCTGTATACATGTGCTTGACACAATTGATGTAGAGGTTGTTATAAGAGCTGTAAGAGCCCCATAAAATGATTAAAAAAATAGTGCCTAAGTTTAAACTGTGTGCGCCTCAGATCAAGCAATGGTGCTGGTGGAAGAGGTACCTTCTCTGCACATCAAGACCTGGCCCGCATCTATCAGTGCTGTTGCTCCACAGGAACCATGGGAGACATTTATCTGACGTGGGTCTAAAGGACCATGCATGGCATCACATGGACTAAGAACTTGGAATGCGAACTACGTTTATAAAAAGAACGAGAAAAAAAACCCCGTCAGTCAATTTTCTTAGGCACTAAGCTATATTAGAACCAGACAGATTTATTAGAATCTCTTAAGCCATGTCTTCCTATAGCTCGGCTCCTTTTTGATCTCATTTCTGGGGATATTACACTGTCTGACCTGTTATGAATAGGATCTTATTCTGCGCCTGAAGAGGTAGCGACGCGGCTTTTCCAGAATTACATCTGAGTCATTTGTGAAATTGCATATTACAAACTGCCAGTCCTCAAGCCTTTGCTCAGCCTTGTCTTGACCCACAGGGGCTGGCTCCTCTTCTAGCTTGAGAGGATTGCTTCACTCACAGTTGGCATGGGAGGGGGATGTATGGGGAGTGGGTGTGGTGGGGAGTGGTGGGGTGTTTCCATTTCACATTTCTGTGAACTATGAACTCGTACAGTCTTCTTGCCGTTTGGTCTCAAGTGGACAGAGGATGAGGACCGCAAGGCAAGGCAAAGGTTTGTGCTAAATGTTAGTACCTTCACGGAGCAAAAGACGGGGCAGAAAGCTATTTCAGCTGCATGTTTGCAAATGTCAAAGACCGTGACTGAGGTCGACTTACAGGGACCTGGCTGCCGATGCCAGTTGTCCAGGTGGTTCATTTAGTCCCACAGGTCAGGGCAACCTCATCTTGAGGTCTGGACGACCAGGTATCAGGTTAGTCTGCCATGCCGCGGATGTCTACGGCCACCTACCAAAGTGCCAGTCAAATAGATGCCAGCACATAACAAAGTTATGCAAGTATGATGTTAGGAGATCGTCCTGCTTAGAGAAAGACCCAGCAAATTTATGTTTGTTATCAAGCACCAGGCTTATGCTCTGGATTGCTAACTACACAGTCCGCAGTTCAAACCCAGTAGACATCACACGGAAGAAAAACGAGGCTTTCTACTCCTGTAAAAAGTTGCAGTCTCAGAAACCCACAGGGGCGGATCTTTTCTGTCCTAGAAGGTCCCTGTGGTTCAGAATCCACTCACTGGCAGAGAAAGCTTGAGGACAGGGCAGGAGTGCCTCAGGTTACACCACAAACAAGAAAACAAGTAGCTATCGAGAAAGCAGGAAAACTTGAGCTGGAACTTTTACTGCACCACCATGTGTCGCTGGGTGAACGTAGACACATCCTTTATGGGGCCTTCATCTCCCCAGTTGTCAAACAAAGATGGACTGACCCATCACAGGAAACGGATGAGAACGAAAGGACATGAGCAGAGCCAATGTGTGCACCTGTGCCTGCTGGGGTGCCTGGGCGAGGGAGACACTTCATCCACCGAGGATTCATTTTTAGATCCACAAGGTGTCTGATCTGAGCAGCTCGATTTACTATCAGCTTTCCAATGGCCAATCCAGCTTATGAGCACTGATTCAGCGGATTCCCGAGCACTTAGAGCAGGGTTTCTTCACCTCCTGAATGCAGCCACCCTTTCATATATTTCCTTGTGTTGAGGTGACCCCCAACCATAAAATTATTTCTATTGCTACTTCATCACTGATATTTTGCTCCTGTTATGAATCAGATGACCCCTCTGAAAGAGTCGTTCGACACCTCCCCCCAGGGGTCATGACCCACAGGTTGAGAATCGCTGAGTTAGTGAGCCCCTCTGACAGAGTGCACTAGTATTTCCACCTCTTCCATTCCTTCTCACCTAACAGGGGTGAGTCTGTGAGGGCTACAGGTCTTCATCTTCTTCTCCCTTTAAAGTACATGCCTAAGGATTGGGTGGCATCTCGTAGGGCTTCTTAAAACCTTGTACTCACATAACACGAAAGACGAATGCTTCCTATTACTCTCTGGGGCAGGGGAGACCATGCCAGGACCTAAATTCTGTAGCTTGGCCTTAGGTTCAGAAGACAAAGAGCAGTCATCCCAAAGCACCCTTCAGCATGTCACACTGCCGGTCATGTCAGGAGTCCTCCTGCCCAGTTACATTTCCACACTAGCTGTTGCTTTCCCTGCCATGGGCAGGATTTTGTTTGTTTTGCCTCTTGGTCATTTCTTTTTTTGCATCAACTTCCTTTTACCTCCATTTTCCTCTTTTCCTCCTCTCCCCCCTCTATTTCACAAGCTGAAACATTGGCAAGTACCTGTTGAATGCCTGCACTGTACTGGGTGCATGCTGTGCTAGAGACTGTGAGGGGCGCTAGAGAGCCCATGATCACAGCGCCAGGTGGGCCCTAGGGGAGTCACGTTCAGCTGGTGGGCACAGTCTTCCCTTCATCCGTCTCTAGGCTTTGGGATGAGGAAGATTTCGCTGGGCATGGGGAGGGAGGGAGGAGAGGAGAGCGAAGCTTTGCTTTCTCTTGCAGCAAACCACCCTGCCCCAGGCCTACAGCTTCCTTTGCTTCCCCAGGAGACCCCGTGTTTATTTGGCAAGGTCCCCCCTTGAGTGTGATGGTAAGTGCTAGCAAGCTAATAACTTACTAATAACAATTACTAAGAATTATTAGAGATCATGTCTGAATCTTAAGCGTTGACGTTCGATGCTTTGATACCGCAGCACGGCGAATCTGTTTGAAACACCGCAGCCCCCATGCTTAGAAACCAGCCCAGACCAGAGTTCTGGAGGCTACTATTGGTCAAGCCCCACCCCCGTGAAGCCGGCACTCTGAAAGCTTCCTTCCAGGGGACCTCTGATCCCTCTGTCACAAACCTGCAGCCACCACTCGAGAAAGCACCAGGTGCCTCAGGCTGTATGTGCGATGGCTTGAGGACGAATCAGGCAGCCTGGGACATCGGGCTCTCACGGTGGGGCGGGGAGGTGGGGTGGGGTGAGGCATCTGCTGCAGCTGCTTTCCTGTCGCTCTTTGCCATCAAACACATCCGTACCCCAAAGATGGAGAAGGATGAGGCTTTCTACACGGGACGGTTCACTCAGGTCCTATTGGTTGTCATAGAGACAGAACTGGTTATCTTTGTCTGCCTCGGCACGCTGGAGCTCCGGGCCGGGCTAGGTGAGAAGAGCAGACCCTAGAGCTACCACCAGGGGGCGCAGGGGGCGCTCACCTGCGGCGTCGGGGGACGCGTCGTCCCGGGTCCCCCAGCAACGCCCAGCCCCTCCCTGGTGGGGGAGTTCTACGAGACTTTTCCTCACCTCGGAGCTCAGGCAAAAGACCTGGCCAGGCCCCCCGAGAGCACCCCCTCTCCACTGTCGCGTGGCTTGGCCGGCCCGGGGACACGTGGCCGTCCCCCACTAGGCCCCGGAAAAGTCCGACTGGGGCATTCAGTGACAGCGAAGCCCGCAGCTCCTCTGGCCGCTTGAGCCTCACAGGAAGGTCTCCAGGCCGGAAGCGTCAGCTTCAGCGTCATCCGGGACCTGGTTCCCAGCGCACATTCGCAGTCCCCCCCCCGCCCCCCACCCCGCCCCCCAACTCCCAGAGGCGCTGCGGGCCAGGGCTGCACCGCCCGTGCCTTTCCAGCGCTTCGTCTCGCCCGGGCGTCCCCTTCTTCCGGGCGAAGGTGGACGCCGAGGCGCGGAGTCGGGGAGTGGGGGCTGGGGGGGTCCCCGGCAGTGGCGGGCTCCGGGCTCGGCGTCACGTGGGCTCCCCCCACGCAGACACGCAGCCCCCGCTCCCGCCGCTTTAAAAGGCAGAAGAGGCACGTCGCGAAACCTCCGCGGCCACTCCGTCTCCGGCCCCGCGGGCCCGCGGCCTCGGGAAACTTGTCGCGGCGGCGCGGTCGGTCCCCGCGCTCGGGGCTCCACGCGTCGCCCCCAGGCCGGCGCCCCTGCGTCCGGGCAAGCTTCGTGGACTGCGCCCCTGTGTGGCTCTGGCGATCGGGCAAAGGCCAGGAGACCCCCGGGCCGAGGCGTTCCGGCGAACTCTGAAGCAGTTCCGGACATCTCGGAAGGAACGTCCTCCCTCGGGACGCAGGCAAGTCGCCGTGCCTTCCCTCGGGAGACCGCGCCCGCCCGCCCGCTCGGCCCGCGGCGAGCTTTCGGAAGGACCTGGGCTTTAGGAAGGGGTGGGGGCGGGGGCGGCGAGAACCCTCGTGGCTTTCCTTCCCGTGGCTGCCCGGGGTGGGATGGAACCGGTGACCAGGGCCGGCGAGGCGCAGGGCTGCGCGCCGGAGTTTCCTGGGACGGTGCCCTCGGGTACGGAGGGCGCCCCGAAGTTCATGGGGATGGGATGAAAGGACAGTGGGGTTTTTGCAACCAGGTGTTTGCAGCCGCCTGCTATCAGGCGAATGGCCCGAGCTGTCAGCAGGGTCTGTCCGCTGGCCATCGAGCATCGTAAAACAGGTCTGCATCTTTCCGCGGTGGGCTCGGCGAGACCGCAATCTGTTTTATAGGCTGAAGAGCAACTTAGTTGCTACCTGTTCTTGGTGCATAACCTACAGTGGAACCATAAAATCAAGCCAGGGGAATACATACATATAAATGTGTGTATGTGTACCGTACACACACACACGTAAAGTTTGAGTGGGTTTCTTCCCAAGGGCAGTAAAGTTGACTCAATTTTACCAACTTAACCCACAGTCAGTCAAGTTGATTCGTACCCACGAGGACAATGTTATGTAGGATTCCCCAGGCTGTAATCTTCAGGGAAGCAGATAAGCCTCCACTTTCTCCCATGGAGTGGGGCGGCGATGGTGGTGGTTTGAACCGCTGGCACTTGGAATCGGCAGCCCAAGGCTTACCTGACAGGGCTACCAGGGCATCTTTAATTTTTCCTGACTTAAACAAATCATTGCTCTCTTAGAACTGAACTATCTCTGTGTGTCTCTATAGCTGTATATGTATTTGTTGTGGTGTAGTACACAACACTTTGGAGGAAAGATTTTGACCTATCTTGGTTGTCGATCTTATATTTAGATAGGACTCCCAGGAGAAATATTAACTTTGGTTGCCAAATTTTAAACCACTAGCGGCTGTTTTACCATGTGGGTGGGGAAAATGGTTACTGTTTTGAAAGCGAAGAAGTGAAAGAGAAGATGTGGAGGTAAGCGCTGTCAGAGGGAGGCTTTGTGATGGGGAGAGACCTTGACAGGCACACACCTGCTGGGGCTCCTTTTTTTTTTTTCCAAAGAAAATATTTTTAATACATAAATTCCAAAAGGAGAAACTTTAAGATACATTCACTGTAGGTGTTAATACAAATCTCTGGGTCCCTCTGTGCCTTCACATTTTGTTTTTCCAATTGAAAGACTGACCCATTCTTATTTCAAAAGCAGTCAATTTCCTGTAACCCTGGAACTAAGTGTAAATATGTGTAACTGGGTAATAAATAACCACTGAATGTGAGAAAATGAGCAATTAGAAATAAGTTGCAGAGAGAACTCCCCAAAATGTTCGAAAATTGATTGTGGTGAATGATTGTACAACTTTTTAATATGTCTGTTGTGCAACTTTTCATGTCAGTTTTATGCAAATAAGTTTCTTTTTTTTTTTTTAAAAGACATAAAGGTCTGGCAAACCAACTGATAACACAGCTAGGGTGCATTTCATTGTGGCTCTGAGGGACTTGAAGGAATTTAGTCACCTGTTGCCTTTCTTAGAACCTACTCATAGTATTGAAATGGTAAAATTTGAAAGTAAATTATGCCCTTTGAAAATGCAATTATTATTTAATAGATAATGGTGTTTGCTTCAAGGAATAAGACTGCAACATTCTATAAACATATAGCCAACAGTTACTGGTCCAAATGCTATCCTGTGATTATTTTTGTGACTATTTTGAGTTATTACTTCTTTATATAAACACAAACATAAAAAAGAAAATATGCAGCATAACGAAGGCTGGGCTTGAATCATTTACTGGTAAATTTTTAATAATTCCACCTAGGACTCTGAAGTGCCATATGCTTGAATGTTGAGCTTGGTAATTTAGTACCTAGTATATCTTCAACCTAATGGCATTTTTAAAATGTCAGGTTTATTGCAGGACAATTGATATACAGTAAAATCCAGGTATTTTAGCTGCTCTGTGAATTCCTTCAAATGTGCGTGGTTGTATGACCACTGCCAAAATCAAATCCATCACTTGCCAAGGCCTCTTATGTTCACTCCCTGTCCCCTGGAAATTACTGGCCACCCTGAGCTCATGGATTAGTTCTTCAGCATGTGTTTACTTAGACATGGTGTCTTCTCTTCCAAACAGAAAGCTTCAGTCTCCCTCCTTTTTACATTGTGAGGGATAGTTGTGATAGTTTTGTTTGAATCTTACATTCCTAGGAACAAATTGATGCAAGGACAAAGCTATTTAACAAAATGGAAAATCCGAGACGAGGAATAGATATTAAGTTGAGATTAAAGGAGTAGATTTCATTCTTAGCAAGTTTAGATTGCATCATGATTTAAGCCTTTGGTTAGCATAGGCACTATTAGTTAGCCAAAACTGAGACACAAGTTTACATATTAGTAGACTATATCTTAGCTTTATAATTGTGTCATTTAAAATGTACTTCTGTTTCACTTGGGATTAAGGAAGCTCCTGGAAATTACATGACAAATGAAGGTGAGGGAAAATGGCAATGTGGAGATATTTAAAATATTTAGTGATGCGAATTGCTGAAATTAAAGCACCCAACACGGTCTGGTTTATTTGTGAAGAGCCGGGTTTTTCCATTGCCGTGACCAGGTTTTGAAATCCAGACTTTGCTGCAAGGGATAAGAATCAAAATCTTTTGTAGACTAGGATTCCGTCCTGTTTAGTATATTATTTAGCTCAGCAAACTCTTAATGAGGAACTTATTATTGCTAGGTACGAATAGTAAAGCTATGTCAGGCTGATGCCGTTTTCTTTTGTGCTAAGAAAAAACAAGAGCCAGTATCTTAAACATGCCACTTGCTGCCCGTCAGAACTGTGACTGTGCCTAGGGTGTGCAGTGATACGTTGGTGAGGCATGCAGCTAGATGGAGCGTTGGCATTCTTACCTGCGCTGGTCCCAGCTCTTGAACATCAAAGCTTTTGAGACTGGACCCTGGTACTCATGCTGGATGGAGTATGAGCAGGAGAGAGGGGCACTTGGACAGACGGACTGCTGGATGGGTAAAGTGGAGGGGCAGTGAACGAGAAGCAGGCCCCGGAGGAGACGCGGAGTGCCACGGCGACCGCACCTGTGTGCTCGGACATGGAGCGCTGTGCGGATGCGCAGGACGGGGCTGGTGTTTCGTTCGAAGGTCGCTGGGTCGGAATGGACCGGAGGGCACCTCCATATACCTCCTCTAAACGAATTCCGAGCCGAGTGGCAGCAACAAAGGGGAGAGGATATCAAGGAGTTCCAGAGGAAAGAAAATGTTCGAAACTGTGGTAAAAGACACTTGATGTGCTTGAACTTTGGAATGTTATGATATCTGTAAGAGTTCCTAGTAAAATAATTTAGCCAGGGTGCAGTATAGCCCCGATGAAGCGCACAACATTCCTCTTGTTCTTTAATTTCCCCCATCCCACACATCCCGCCCCCACTACCATGACCCCATTCTATCTGTATACGTGCACTGGTATGCTCTCAACACGTGGGACCCAGAACAGACAACCCCCTCAGGCACAATAATGGGAGTACCAATACCATGAAGGTAGGGGGAAGATGGGGAGAGAAGGGGGCAAAAGGGAGAACCGATCATCATGATAGAAGTATTAACTCCCCCCCCCCCGACAGAAATGTGGGTGAAGGGAGACAACAGATTGTGTAAATATGAAAACTAATAATTTATAATTTATCAAGGGGTCATGAGAGTGGGAGGGGAGGGGAGGGGGGGACAAAAGAGGAGCCGATCTCAAGAGCTCCAGTAGAAAGAAAATGTTTTGAAAACAGTGATGGCAAATGTGCTCAATACATTTGATGTTTGGATTTTATAAGAGTGGCAAGAGCCCCCAGGAAAGTGATTTAAGAAAAGTGATTAATTTAAATAAAAAATAAAATTAGGTTTTTGCTGCCGTTAAAATGAAAACCAAAGAAAGAATAAAAAAATTTTTTTTGAGAATGACTTCAGCAATTCTTGTCGATGGTTTGTGTTCTTCTGTCAAACCTAGCTCAGAAAGGAGTCTATTTAGTTTGAATCTTTGTGCCTTTTGACCCAGAACTTTCCTTTCCTGTATCACCTGCATTTTTGGATAGGGTCCTGTTCCCTGATGTGTAGGGTCTGGAAGAGGCTTGATGGGAAGACCCCTCAGAAAATTGACGGCGTCTCTTTCATAATTCCTGCCATAGAGAAACCGGAGCTGACACTGTCTTCTTACACATCGACCCAGCCCTCACAATACCGTTTCCTTAATAACCCCCAGGGAAGGAACAGACTCGATGATAGATTTTTCTCATTTTGGAGCATATAGACATATTTTCTTAAACATTACTAACAGTAAGTTCTATGGTGATTCTTGGGAGTTTTTTTTTTCTTTCTTCTTTCAAATTTCTAACTAATAGCAAATGGATTGAGGGCCTTAATATGTTGCTTTGTAAAAACCACATTAAAAAGTAACGATTGCTCAACAGGCACACTTAGCAAGGATGCATGCTACTTAAGAGATTTGTACCTTATTCATGAAATTCTTGTTTCCTTCTAGTTCATGCACGGATGAACTTAGGACATACTCCTTGTAGTGGGACACACGTGGGGAAAGTGACAGGCAGGTGGAAGAAGAAAAGGGGTGGACTATTGAGGTCCTCCAAGTCTGCAGGTGTGAGAATACAGTGTCAGGAAGCTTTGGCATGTTGTGCTACATGCAGTGGCTAGCGGGCTATGGGCCACTCAGATAAGAATTCTGGCCATCTGATTGGACTAGTGATGGGTGGAAGCTTGTTGAATAGAAGATACACAAGTCAAAAAGGCACATTCTTCAGCTAGACAGAAAGACATTTTGCCTTAAAGTCTCTGGAAATTCCACCCAGCACTTACGCAGTCGTTATCCAGTAGCATGCTAACAGATTAGTGACAGGCCAACACCAGCCTTTGCCGGCCTCTTTCCCCTAGGGCCCACCTGCAACGTTGTATCTCCGGAAGCAGTTGCGGAAGTGTGGCATTTCCGAGGGTGAGTTTACATCATCCAGCTTTCAGGCGGGTCTCAGATGAGGAGCCGGTGTTCTGTTCTGCCCTCTCGCTAGAATAGACACAAAAGCAGACCTGATGGGACCTGCCTTCTTATTTGCAGACTGGATTTGATGTCATAAAAGCAGCCTTGTATTTCTGGATTGTCTTTCTGCCATTATCAAGTGTCAGCCTTCTCCATAGAATCACTGTCAATAGTTGGCTATTTTAATCACTTCTATTTTTCCTGTTTAAATCCATATATGTTCCCCATCCAGTAGGTTAGAACACCCAGTATAGTTCCATGTGTACAGAAAGCTTTCCTCCAAAGGCACAGACGTGCCTGGACGAGGCCACGCAGGGGTGTGTGCTGGCAACATGGGGAAGGAAGTCTTAGGGAAGAAGACCAGGGCTGGGAGCCATGGGAGTCATGAAGACTTTGGGCCAAATATTTCAGGTTATGGCACCTAATTCAAGAAAATAGACATGCAAGGAAATGATTAATCCTTAAAATCAGGATGTCCGGGTCAGGCTCCTTTGTTGTCTGAGGCACATATTCTTTTGTGGAATGCCATGCCTGCCACACCTGACAATTAAACTCTTCAAAGATTATTTCCCCTGCTGTACCAGATGTTGCCATCACCGTGGCAGTACTGGGGTGCTGATATTAATGTGCTGGGGAAATTTCACTCTATCTTGCCAAAGAAATGGTATCTTTTGAGGTTCCCATATATATTTTTTTCCAATTAGAGAACCAAAACTTAAAAGAAAACCCTCCTCACCATTGAGAGGCTGCCCATTCATGCCGTCCGGTGGGTTCTCCAGGCGCTAAGTCTTTATGGGGAGAGGAAAGCCTCATCTTCATCTTGCAGGGCAGCTGCTGGTTTCACACTGCTGACCTTGTGGGTAATAGCCTTCCTTGCAACCCACTGAGCCACCAGGACTTCACTTTTATAGGCCTCCTGCGGGAAAGACATCTCACGTCCTTTTTTCCCCCTTCTTCTTCTTTTTCCACCAAGCCATTTTATTAGGAGCTAATTCAGTCATCATGCCATTTCATCATCTCATCATTCAGTATTATCAAACAATGTTATACAATGGCTACCAAAATCAGTTTTAGGACATTTTCTTCCTTGAACATCTGGATATCAGCTCTCCCTTACTACCCCTGCCCTGCTTTACTGCACAGGAACCTTTTATTCTGGATGTTGTTTCTATAAACTCACCCATCCTGGGTTTCATATATTGAAAAATACAAAAAACACACAGTAGAGAGTCCAGAAGGTTACCAACAATGACAAAATACAGCAGAGATAAACCCCAATATGGGAAAACCCATGCACACACACATAAATATTAAAAACCAGATCAAGTCCAAGGTGTATCAGAAGGGAGATTAAGTGCCAAGGTTTTAACCATTCAAATTAGAGTTATCATTTTAATCTACTATACTCGTCTCTCCAGTACTCTCTGACTGATAACCAGGTTACTCCCATCCCTGATTATGGTTAGAGGGACATCACCAGAGGCGTAGTCCCTGTGTGTATTCTGCAATTAGTACTTTGGGTTTCCATTGTTATCTGTACAAAGGAATCTCACAATGTAAGCTCTGATATTATTCCCTCCTTCAGACTTAGATTATATCATTTATAATCCTTGAATAACAGATGCTGGAAAGCTTCTTCCATGTGGGCTTAGCTGAAGTCTCACTTAGATGTCTGGAAACAAAGCTTTAAGAAGCAGATGCTATTCTATGATAGCTGGGCACCATCTGATTGCTTCACCACACTGCTATAGCACCCAGATCTTCTGTGTTTCCTTCCTGAGGGCAACTAAGGAGCAGGGCCAGGTCTTAAGAATTAATTGTCCTTAGATTGGAGTTTAGGAGTACCATAAGTGTAATTCCGTTCCAGAGTCTATGTTTTTCATCTGCCTCTGCTATAAGACCCTTTTGCTATCTCTATCTCCCAGGATTTCTTTCCTGTTGTGATTTCAGCCACCTCCTCTGATTTTAGGAAGAAAAGACCCTTTGAAATGGCCACCAACTTTCTAGTTGTTCAAGACGCTGTTGGAACATCATTGTCACAGGAATCTGAGTCTGTCTGAAATGTTTTAGACTTATTCTCTCACAAAGCAACTCTCCTAAGGCAGCTGTGGCAGAAATACCACAAGTGTTGTTGTTGACAGGTGCCAGGAGTGAGTTCTGACTCCTTACGACATTATGCACAGCAGGCGCAAACAGCAGTCTCAGAACCGTTCCCATGTGGCGGCCCCTTGTTGCGGCCGCTGTGTCAGTCCATCTTGTTGAGGACTTGCCTCTTTCTCGCTGCCCCTCCACTTGGTCTCTCTGACAAAATGTCAAAGTGGATAGCTTCCAAGAACAGAAACTTCTTTTCCCACCGTTCTAGAGGCTAAGGCCCTGATAAGGTCTTGGCCATGCTGTTTCCCATTGGTCGGCAGCCTGAGAAACTTCTTCTGCTCTCTGCCATCCTCATCTAGTATATGTCTTCCTCTCTCCGTGTGTGTCTCTGTGTCAAATCTGCTCCTTTTATAACTTCAGAGCTAGCGTTAGCTCTTTCCTTGAGCGTAATCTGTTTCACGTTGCAGCTCACATTCAGGGATTGGGAATACGTAGAGTAAGAACGGGTGGGTGGGGGCACTATTTGCTCCATAGTAAAAACCCCCAAACAAACCACTGACCATGGACTTGATTCCGAACATCTGTGTTGTTTCTGATGGGAACATACAGCTTCATCTCCCAAGGAGTGGCTGGTGGGTTTGACCCACTGACCTTGAGTCCAACACCTCACCTGCCATCCTAGGAGACTTCTTAGTCCATAGCAGTAGCCATTTCAACGTCATGTGGTGATCAGTTTGCTGACATCACTCACTGTCTGTGAGATGTGTGGAAAGAAGTACTGGAGATAGGGAATGTTCATATGATTACGAACTCTGCATTTTCTAAGCAAAGTCCCAGTGTTGCCTGGGTGAGTCTGGTGTGGCCACTAGTGGGCTCTCAGCTTCATTGGCCTGAGAATGAAGATTTCAATTTTAGGTGAAGCATGAGGATCTGGATTGATACTCTGCCCCTGAGAAAGATGTCATAATAATAATTTTGAATTTTGTGACAATGAAAAGTACTATTTCTAAATTAGGAATTTCCCTTTGGCTATTCATCGCTTTGTCTCAGTAGACACTGATTTTTTTTTGGGGGGGGGCATCACTGCCTTTGGTGGTCGTGGGAGCTACCCAGCCCCACTCCTGGAGAGCCGCTGCTGGATTTGAACCGCCAAGCCCGTGGGCCGCAGTCCCGCACTCAATCACTTACGCCACTGGGGCTCAGCCCAACTCTGATGTTTTTAAGAGGTCTAGTGAGAGGGAAAAAATAATGAATTTTCTGATGGTTTAGGTTTTGGCTTTCTCAGATGACTGACTAAAATGCTTAATACATGTCTTTGGACAATGTAAAAATGAAATTCACTAACATCTCGATGAACCAAAATTTTTAGACTTTGTTGTTGTTTAAACCAGCTAATTGATTTTTCAAAAATCAACTAAGAATGAACTCAAAGTGTTCTAGCTCAGATTTTTATTCTAAAACTCATGGCTTTCTCACCTCATAATTTGCTGACCACCACTTAGTTTTCACTTGCTGATCAAGTTGTTCATTGTGCCTTTTCCCAACATGTCTGTCCTGAACAGCGCTCTATGCAGGAATCCTACTGCCCTTTAGACACACTTTTTATTAAGTCTGGTAAGCCACCTTATTTTCTTATACTTTTCTTTCATCATTATTATTTTTGTTATTTTTGTATTAATCATTTTACTGGGGGGCTCTTACAAATCTTATGACAATCCATCATTCTCTTGTCTTAAGCACACTGGTACATATTTTGTCATCAGTATTTCCCTCTTGTACTTCTTTTTTATTTTATTTATTTGTTGTTTTTTTCCCCCCTGTTCTCTACACACAATTCAAACCAGGCACAGAACTTGGGTTGAGGTGTATTCAGGGCACTTCCTTTGCCTCCTTTTTCTATACAGTCAGTGCAAGAGCACAGCCTGTGATAAGCTCAGGAAGGCATATTTATTTGTTTTTAACAGGCAAAAAAAAATACACTTAGTGTCTCCAGATAGTATTTTACTACACATCAATCTGCTTTGTGGTGCTTAGCCCCTTAAGTATTTTGCACTGACCTGCATTTGCATTCAGTTGTTAAAATGTATAGTGTTTAAGTTGTGTTGTTAAACTAGTTAAAATATTTTGGTACTATATTTGGCTGCATGAAGATAGGCTCAGGCCATGTCCCAAAAGCAATACACTGAAATTATGTCTCCAAGGTAGACTATTCAAATTATAAACACAGGTGAGGGCTGAGCGCCGGTGGCGTAAGTGCTTGAGTGCAGGACTGCGGCCCGTGGGCTTGGCTGTTCAAATCTATTGGCGGCTCTCAGGAGCAGCGTTGGGTAGCTCCCACAACCACCAGAGGGCAGTGATGCCCCCCCCCAAAAAAAATAAAAAAAACACAGGTGAGCAGATCAAAGCAGACTCTGCCACTGAGTCAACTCTGACTCACAGTGTGTCCAAAACCTAGAGCGCCAAGCCTTAGATTGATTCTGACACAGAGTGAATTTATCAAGGTCAGAGTAGTAATGTTCCTTAGGGTTTTTTTAATAAATCATTTTATTGGGGCTCTTATCACAATCCATATATTCATCCATGTGTCAAACATATTTGTACATGTATTGCCATTATCATTTTCAAAATGTTTTCTTTTTTTTTAATTCAAACAACAGAATTTTATTGTCTTGTAGTTCTGGAGGCTAGACGTCTTAATTCAGGGTATTGGTCAAGTCATGTTCTTTGTTTTTAATCATTTAATTGGGGATTCATATAGCTCTGTTTACAACCATACATCCATCCCTTGTGTCAAGCACATTTGTACACTTGTTGGCATCATCATTTTCAAAACACTTTCTTTTTACTTGAGTCCTTGATATCAGCTCATTTCCCCCCCTTCCCCAGCCCTCTCTCCCTCATAAACTCTTGATATCCTTAGGTTTTCTGAGATGATAAATCTTTACAGAAGTAGGCAGCCTCATCTTTCTTCCTCTCGTGGGTTTGACCTGCGGACCTGGCAGTTAGCTGCCCAACACCCTTCCTCGTTTAGCTCACCATGCCGGTGATTGAGACAGAAATGGAACTTTGAGGGCAACAATGTGAAAGATACCAAGTTGTTGCTCTGGATTACCAATAACCTCACTACTCCCTCTGTGGTCTCATCCCTGCTCAAGCACGCTGAGATCATTTCCATGGATGTTTAAATGTTTTTAAGCTTCTCCTCGTTAAACACCAGCCTCACTATAGTCTTTGACCACTACCATTTTCTTTTTCCTAGTGGTACAGGTTTTTGAGAAAGTTCTCATTGAGTGGAGCACATCCTGGCCCACCAAGCCTTGAGGATGATAACCACGCTCAGAGCAGCCAGTGCACAAAGAGGACCATATGACTGGCCTCACTGTGACACACGACATCCCTTATTGACCCACAACCTTACTGGGAAAAACATTGGAGACACAGTGTGGGAACTGCGTCCATTCCGACCCCACCACATTGAGGTAAAAGCACTAAGGGTGTGCAACAGAACAGGAAGGAGAACAGAGCAAGGAAGTCCTGAGGGAGTACCAAACATAGGCTTTGGGACTAGGGTGTGACACCCCATCAAACTCAACCAGAAAACACCCCTAAAGGCCAACAAACAGTCCTTAACTATTTATTGGCTTTTTTGGGGGGGGTCATTGTTTTTTTGTGGTGGATGTTGTTTTGTTTTCTTTTTTATGCTTTGTTTTGCTCTGTCATGTTTTTATGCATGTTCTTATTTCTGCAGGTCTATCCAGATAAGATAGGCGGGATAAACAATCAGGAGCAGAAAACAATGAGACTGATGGTTCCAGGAGGACATGGGAGAGGGGGAGGTGAGGGAAAGGAAGTGGTGCTAACAAACCCAGGGACAAGGGAACAAGTGATCCAAAATCAATGGTGAGGTGGGTGAAGGAGGCCTGGTAGGGCTTGATGAAGGGCAATATCACGGAGAGGAATTACTGAAACCCAAATGAAGGCTGAATGTGATAGTGGGACAAGAGGAAAGTAAAAAGAAATAGGGTAAAGAACTAGGAGGCAGAGGGCATCTGTAGAGCTCTACATCCAGCATGTACACATGTATATATATTTATGAGGATGTAGAAATTGGTCTATGTGCCTATATTTATAGGTTTAGTATTAAGGTAGCAGATGGACATTGTGCCTCCACTGAAGTGCTCCCTCAGGGCAATAACATTTTATTCTATTAAGCTGGCATTCTACAATGCTCACCTTCCTGACACCCTTGCTGAAGACGAAGTGGGTGCACAAGCAAATGTGAAAAAAGCTGATAGTGCCCAGCTATCAAAAGATAGAGTGTCTGGAGTCTTAAAGGCTTGAAGATAAACAAGCAGCCATCTAGCCCAGAAGCAACAAAGCTCACATGGAAGAAGCATAGCATCCTATGGATTTACGAGGTGTCAAAGGGATCAGGTATCAGGTATCAAAGAATAAAAAATCAAATCATTGTGAATGAGGGGGGAGTGCAGATTGGGGATCCAAGATCCATCTGTAAGCAATTGGACGATCCCTTACAAAAGGGTTATGGACCAGTGCTGGGGCAGAAAAAAAAGACCATTGCCAAGAGGGGTGATATTGGGAGAGTGGAGGGAAGGTGTGGCAGAAAGAGGGAACTGATTACCTGGTGGGGTAGGAAGGGGGAACTGATTATAAGGGTTTACATATAGAACTTTTTCAGCAAAGTGGGTGAAGGGAGACACTGGACAGTGTGAGCTATGACAAAGTAATAATAATTTATAAATTATCAAGGGTACGTTAGGGAAGGGAGAGCAGGGAAGGAGAAGAAGAAATGAGGAGCTGCTACCAAGGACTCAAGTAGAAAGCAAATGTTTTGAGAATGATGAGGGCAGCAGATGTACAAATGTGCTTGACTTGATGGATGGACGTATGGATTGTGATGAGTTGTATGAGCCCCCAATAAAAATTTTTTTTTTAAAAAAGGAAAAGTTCTTATCATCACAAAGTTGATTACCAAGAAGTCACACCAAAAAAAAAAAAAAAAAAAAGAAGAAGAAGAAGAAGAAGAAGAATAAAGCAAGATGACAAAAAGGAAAGAATTCAGACAAGCTTAGTCTGAAGTGCCTTGTCATTTCCCTGCACTAGCCTCTCTTCCCGGAACCCTGGTGCTTCCTGGTTATGCCTCGGGCTGCTGAGTGCAAGGCCAGAGCTGCTCTGAGGAAGAAAGAAAGGGGTTTCTACTCTCATACTCTCACAGAGCTTTATGGTCGGAAACCTCCAGTGACAGGTCTGAGCTCTCCTCCAGGGGAGCTGCGAGTTGGCATGGACTAGTCAGCGAGTGTTACCCTACCTCCCTCTGGCACATTAGCTGCCTGAAGACGGAGTGGGAGCTTGGGACTCCGTTTAGATCCCTTTCTTCTGCGCAGTGCTGTGACTACTGATGCATCAGTACACGACGGAAGACAGCTTAAAGTTTAAGCATCTTTTCTCATAATCGTTCCTAACAAATAGTTACTGAGTAGCAGTGGAAGGTGAAAAAGAAATAGATTGTGTTTTTAAGGATCTTAAAACTAAATTTTGTGTCTTGACTCTCTCCCTCTGTCTCCACCATTCCATTGAGCTATAATACAAAAAGGACTTGAGTCCCTTGTTAAGGGATTCTGTGCATGTTAGGATTCCTAGTGGAGTTGTGGGTTAAACATTAGAATGCTAACTGCAAGGTTGATGTTCAAATCCACCAGCTACTCAGAGGGAGAAAGACGAGGCGGTCTGTTCCTGTAGAGATTTACAGCCTTGGAAGCCCTTTTCAGCTTGAGGTGAGCCGAATCAATTCAATGGCAGGGGGGTTGGTTTGAGTGTATAGAAATAGTAGAGCTCATCTATCAGCTTGTTGTATTGTAGTGGCTTGTATGCTGCTGGAAGCTATGCTGCTCATGCTTCGAATACTAGTAGGGATGTACAATGATAGGCAGGTCTCAGAGATGCTTCCAGAATAAGGCTAGGTAAGAACCTGGCAATATACATGTAAAAAAACTGATGAATGAAAACAGAATATGGAAATTACTGAAAAGTATCAATACCACATGCATATAAAATTTTGCTGAAATCATTCCACAATGGTTGCAGCAGTACGTTGACAGGGAGCTGGCTAGAAATTCACCAGATTCAGAAGGGGATGTGGAACAAGCGTTATCATTACTAACATCAGATGGTTATTGACTCAAAGCAGAGAATAGCAGAAAGATGTTTACTTATGTTTTATTGATAGTGTAAAGGCTTTCCACTTCATAGAGCATAATGAATTATGGATAACATTGAGAAGAATGGGAATTTTAGAACATTCACTTGTGCGTCTATGGCACCGGTACATGGATCAAGAGGGATACTGTGTGGTTTAAAATTGAGAAAGGTGTCCAACAAGGTTGTGTCCTCTCATCACACTTATTCAGTGGGCATGCTGGGAAAATAATCAGAGAAGCTGGATCATATGAAGAATGCGGCATCAGATTTGGAAGAAGAAGGCTTATTAATAAACGGCGATGTGCAAATGACACACCTTCTCTGCTGAGAATCAGAAGGACTTTAAAGCACTTGCTGGTGAAGCCTTAAGTATGGATTACAGCTCAATGTAAAGAACACCAAAGTCCTTTGGAACGATAGATAAATACCACCATGATAATGGAGAAAAAGTTGAAGTTGTCGATTTTGTCCTGCTTAGAACCACAATCAATGCCCATGGCAGCCATTAAGCGATCAAAAGATGCATTGTATTGGGTAAATCTGTCTAAGACATCTTTAGAGTATTAAAAAGCAAAGATAGGGCTGAGCCCTGGTGACCTAGTGATTGTGTGTGGGACTGCAGCCCACAGGGTTGGCGGTTCAAATCCAGCAGCAGCTCTCTGGGAGCAAGGCTGGGGTTCTTACTCCCACCAGGGCAGTGATGCCACACACACACACACACACACACACACACACAAATAAATAAAATAAAAAGCAAAGATGTGACTGTGAGGACTACGATGTGCTTGCTCGGAGCCCGGGTGTTTTCTCTTTCCTCAGCTGCATGTGTAAAGCTGGACATCAGATAAGGAAGGCTGTGGAAGAACCTGTGTGTAATCGGTCATGCTGGAGAAGACTGTTGGACGTGCTGTGGACTGCCGAGAGAACCCACAACTCCGTCTTGGCCAAAGGGCAGCAGAGTGCTGTTCAGAAGGGAGGGTGGTCAGACCCTGTCTCATGCCCATTGAATGTGTTCTCAGGAGAGAGCACTCCCTGGAAAAAGGACACCATGCTATAAAGGAGAGGGGCAGCCAAAAGAGGAAGCCATTTGAGGAGATGGATGCAGTGACTGCAGGACAGGTTCAACCTCCACCATCAGGAGGCTGGTGTAGGAGCAGGCCATCTGTCCTTCTGCTGTCCCTGGGGTTGCTATGAGATGGACTTGACCTGATGGCACCTGCCAACAGTGAAAATCTTATGAGCGGCATCGGGACATCATCAGAGCAGTGGTTCCCAGCCTTCCTCATGCCGCAACCCTTTCTCATGTCCTGGTGACCCCCCAACCATAAAATGATTTTCATTACTATGCCATCACTGTAATTTTGCTACTGTTATGAATCAGTGACCCCTGTGAAAGCATTGTACGACCCCCGAAGGGGTTGTGGCCCACAGGTGGAGAACGGCTGGGATGGAGTGCTGGGAGATGAGCCCCTCCAGTTGGAAGGCATTGTGTGACTGGGGACGAGCCGCTTTTCAAATGAGAGGAGACCTTCCCGCTGTGGGTGGGTGGAGTAAAGCCCTGCAGCTGCTGCTGTGAGACCTCACCAAGTTCGCCCCTCCGGATCACTCCTTCTGTGCAACTGAAGGAAGCTGTTCAGTCCTGGAGCCTCCTCTTGTTTGCTGATAGGTTCTCAGGAGAAGGAAACCAAGTCCTGGAGAAGCACATATGCTTGGTAAGGTAGAGGGTCAGTGAAAAGAAGAGCACTCAATGACAGAGGACTCAAACAGAAATGATTGCGAGGTCCTTTCTGAATTCAGAGCTGACCTGAAAGTATAAGGGAGGATGTGCACAGGTCATCTGAAAATAACCCGCCATTTTCTACAAGGGACCTCATCTGTGGATTTTTGTGACCTCCATGGATGATGGATGATTGTATTTCCAAATAGCCAAGGAGCTGGAACCCCTGTGCACCCCCTCCAGCCATGGAAGGAGACAATTTCTGTTTCTCTACAGCCTCATGAAGAAAATAGGTTGGTCAAAAATTTGAACTGAATAACAGAAAAATACCAAACACCCTTTTCATTGTTATTTTGGTGAAGGTTTACAGAGCAAATTAGTTTTCTACTAAGTAACCCAGACACATTTGTGTTTCGTGACCCAAGGATGTCATTGCACCCTTCCCACTGTTGGCCATGTCCATTTGTCCTTTCCTGTTCCTTCTGGTCTTTTGTGCTTTACCCCTGGCATGGGCTGCTCGTTTGATCTCATGGGATTAAATGTGTTAAGGACTGCTCACCTACCTGGTGTTACTGTACACCTCGTCGGTCTGTTTCTGTTTGGGCTGAAAGTTGAGCTAAGTTGCATTCTGGTCTTGAAGTTGACGACGGGTTATAGTTTCATGAATTAGTTCTCCCAGTCGCTATCTAATCAGTAAGGCTGTTTTTGGTTTTGTTTTGTCTTCAATGATTTTATTGGGGGATCTTCCAGCTCTTATAACATTCCACACATTATTTGTATCAAGCATATTTGTACACATGTTACCATCTTCATTTCTAAATATTTTCTACTTCAGTCCTTGGTATAAGCTCCTTTCCCCCCCTCCTTTTTTCCCTTTCTTTCTTTTTAAAAAAATAAACCATTTTGTTGGGGCTCATACAACTCTTATCATGCTCAATACATACTGCAATTGTATACAGACCACATTTGCACACTTGTTGCCATCATCACTCTCAAAACATCCTCCCTCCACTTAAGCCTCCAGTATCAGCTCCCCATATTTTCCCTCCTTCTTCTTCCCCCATGAACCCTTAATAATTTACAAATTATTATTACTTTTTCATATCACACACAGTCCAATGTGTCCCATCAATAGGTGTAGCAACTTCCTTTCACAGAAGAGTTGCAGGGAAGAGATGAGCCAGTCAAGGTACCATGTAGTAACAATGAAATATGCAACTTTCCTCTAGTTCTCAAACGCTTCTTCCCACCCACTATCATGATCTCAAGTCTACCTGACAAATCCAGCTTGACCAGGGATTGTACACTGGAGTCGGAAGCATGGGGAATTTAGGATAGATGTTCCCTTCAGGACCAGTGGTGGGAGTGGTGATACCGGGAGGGTGGAAGGATGGTGGAATAGAAAGGGGGGACCAATTTCCGAGATCTACATAAAACCTCCTCTCTGGCGTATGGACAACAGGAAAGTGAGTAAGCCTGTTCCTCCTCCTTTCTCTTCCCCTTCTCCTGTTTTGTTTCACCTTTTCTTTTTTTGTATGGAAAATATCTGTTGGATTAATTTTTTTGTTTTTTGGGCATCACTGCCCTCTGGTGGTGGGAGTAGGAGGCCCAGCCTTTGCTCCTGTGGAGCTGCTGCTGGAATTGAACCTCCATCCCAGTGGGCTGCAGTCCCGTGCACAACCACTATGCCACCGGGGCTCAGCCCGGATTAATTTTATTTGCATGTTATTATTATGTTTTCATACCGTGGACATGTTGCCTGGAGAGAACAGTCCCTAGCAGAAGGACAAGGACAGCATGCTTGTTCAAGTAGAGAGACACCTAAAAAGAGGGAGGGTTGACACAGTACCTGTAACAATGGGCTCAGGTATAGGAACAATTGTGACCATGTAGTGTTCTGTTTTTCCGCTGTATCCAGGACCTTCGTTGGTATGATCTCTTTCAGATCTGTCCGTAGCAGTTGTGGCCTTGGAGGCCGGCATTCTCGTGGAGCGTTAGTCCTTTGGACTCCTTTTTCCACACACCTTTGCTTGTCTTCCCTCCTCTTTGCTTTGGGTGGGGGGAGGCCAACAGTTGCTCCTTACATGGTTGCTCGAAAGCTTTGAAGACCCCCATTGTTTCTCAGCTAAGCAGGCTGTGGAACATTGTCTTTGTGAAGTCTACATGACCCACTGCCCTTGCTGTTCCTCAGGAATCTGTTCCTCAGTTCCCGGGCCCAGGGATATATTCCCTCAAAGTGTTTAGTGATAACTAGGAAGTTTTCATAATTTTGCCTCTTCTGTGTTCTATCATGGGCATATTTGCAGCACATAGGAGTGACAATGTAGAAATAGTATCTGCGAAGTTTACATAGAGTTGTGTGGGTGGACACCATTTGCCTTCCTACACCTGTTCAGTTTGTGTATGTGTGTGTCCACTCGTATCTCAAACCAAGCCCACTAATGGCACGTAAACTAGATCCATGAGTCTGGGTGTGACTGTTGGTGAGGAGTGTGTATGTAGGAAGCAGTATGTGCACCTCTCCGTGTTCCCTTTGCCAGGCTCATTCTGTGCTGCCTGCCCCCTGAACATCTCTCCCTTCACCCAGTTTAAACTATGTCTGCCCTTTAAATTCGGAGCCATGGGGTTGATGCCCACTCGTGGTGCCCCTGCAGGACAGGATAGAACTACCCCTGTGTGTTTCCAGGACTCTAACCCTTGAGGGGAGTAGAAAGTCTCATCTTTCTCCCAGGGAGTGGCTGGTGGTTTTGAAGTAATGACCTTGAGTTAGCAGCCCAAACCGGTACCTTTGGGAACTGTCAAAGACTATTACTCTCTGTGTGTAAACCTCTTCTTCAATTTTCTATAGTAGCAGTCTCATGTAATATTCATCCTTTTATGATTGAATAGGAGTTTCATTCAGCATAATGTCCTCTAGGCACAGCCAGGGCATGAGATGTTTGGAAGATTACTCACTATTCTTTAACATGGTGTAGCTTTCTGTAGCATGTATGTGTCAGAGTTTGTCAATTGATCTATCTATTGGGGGTCACTTAGTCATCCTTTGGGCAGTATGGACGTTGCTGCTATGAAGATGGGTGTACGTGCGCTTATGCCACAGCTCTCCTGTTTGTAGAATATATGCTTAGTGGTTGGATGGCTGGATCATACAGTCTTTCTATTTCCAACTGTTTAAAGGAACACCAAGTCGTTTTCCCCAGGGGTCACACCGTGTGACTGTTCCACCACCAGAGTGCAGTGGAACAGAGGGCTCCAGTCCGTCCACATGCTTGCTGGGACTCGCTATAGTCTGTGTTTTTGAACTTTGCTGTGACTGTTGGAGTCAGATGATATCACCCATGGTTTTGATTTGGATTTCTGTCATGGCTAATGATTGTATTTCTTCTTAAGTTTGCCGGCTGCCTGAATATTTCTTTAGTGAGGCATCTGTTCATGTCCTCATTTTTTTTTTTTGTGGCATCACTGCCCTGGTGGGAGTAGGAAGCCCAGCCTTGCTCTTAGAGAGCTGCTGCTGGATTTGAACCGCCAACCCTGTGTGCCGCAGTCCCACACAGAACCACTATGCCACGGGAGCTCAGCCCATGTCCTCATTTTTAAGTGGCATGTTTATTTTGTTATTGCAGTATTGAAGTTTTCTATAAAGTTTAGAGATTAGTCCTTTATCTGATAATTCATTGCTAGAGAAAGTCCTCATCTACAGACTCTGTTTTTTGCTTTGGTGAGGCTTTCCGATGCACATTAATGTCTGATTTCTAGGAGGTTCTAATGGACAGGTGTGTGGTGTCCATTTTTACTCATATTTGATTGTGTGTTTTGCTGTGTAACAGGGTCCCTCAATTTGTCCCTATTTGTCCTCTGATTATCGTTACTATATTAGGTTTTGCATTTAGTCTCTAATCCATCTTGAATTAATTTTTGTAAGTGATGTGAGCTATGGATCATGCAAATGAATATCCAGTTCTGCCGGCGCCATTTGTTAGACAATCTCCTCCCCATTTAATGAGTTTTGGCCCTTCACAAGGAGCAGCTGTCTGTAAATGAACGGACAGGTTGACTTCTGTGTCTCCGTTTTGTTACATTAGTCCATGAGGCTGTTTTGACTACCATGGTTATATAGTAAGTTAAATTTATCAAATTTTTGCCAAGGTTGATAAGTGAGAAGTGGTATCTCCAGGTGGTTTTAATTTGCATCACTCTCATGAGTCAGGCTGAGCATCTTTTAATGATTTAATAGCTCTTTGCTCTTCTTTTCCTGTGTTCTGTTTGTTGATGTTGTTTGCCTATTTGAGTGGATTTTTGGCTTCTTTATCTTAGTTTGAGGGATCTCTCCATGTTAGGAAAGTTAACTCTTTGTTTCTTTGCTACTAGTCGTCTTTTGACTTTGCAAAGATTTACATTTAGGTATTGAGATGCAGAGAATTATCTTTAGGTGCTGAATTTATTTATTTTATTGCTTCTGGATTTTGGATCAGAAGTAAGATGGATTTTCCAGTAGTTGTCAATCTTCCACCTCTCTCCTCTCCTCTCTTTCTTCCTCACCGCCCCCATCTCTCTTAACATTTGGATATCTGAACCAATAAACCATTGGGGAGTTTATTCTCGCATATGGCATGAGGTATGGATCCTTTTTTCCTTTTCAAATGGCTTTTCTGTTGTTCAGCATTTTTCTAGCCCTTTGATATATCCCACTTTATCATGCACAGTCATACCTCAGAGATATTTCAAGTTCCCCACACTGAAGCAAACATCATGATAAAGAGAGCCACAAAATTTTGAATTTCCCAGGGCATATAAGCTATATTTACACTATATTGTAGCTGACTCAGTGTGTAATAAATTGCATTGTGAAAAAGTTTGAACTATTGTAATAATTACTCAAATGCGACACAGAGATACAAAGTGAACATGTGCTTTTGGAAACATTGCACTGATACCCTTGCTTGATCCAGGCTCGCTGCCAATTTTCAATTTGTGAGCAACCCAATGTCTTCAAACATAAACAAGGAAAGCTCAGTAAGATGAGGTAATGCTTGTTCCAAATTTCCAAAAACTTTGAGCCTGTTTTTGGATTTTTCTGTTCCTGTAGCATTTCTGTTCGGATGTTCACTGAGAACATAAAGAACTATACATTAAGCTAACGGGGAACTTTATATAAAGAATTATTCATTCCAATGAAAGAATCACTACAGGTGTAAGGAATTTCGGTATGCTGCTTGGCACCCCTGTCTGTCAGGTTGTGTTGGCTCGCATGTTCTTATGCTGCTGCAAACCAGGCCCCTGGGATCTCCAGTACAACCAGGGCCTTTTGCGATGCCTATGTCTTCACGGAACTTCCAGACCAAGGTGGCCTCAGAATAGAACCACTTCTAAAAATTAGCCCAGGAAAACTAAGAATCACATCAGCGTATGATTTGATACAGTGCTAGAGGATGAGCCCTCAATAATGGACCCAAGCATGCCAGCGAGCGTGAAGGGGGGCTGGTGGTGAGGGGCTAGGACCAGGCAGCCTTTGCTTCTGCTGTGCTAGATTCCCTTCCGTCGGGAGGCGACTTGGTGGGAACAACAACAGATGATACGGTGTGATGGTAGAAGAGGACTCAAGGAAGGGGGCATTTGGAAGAGGTTCAGACTTCTTCAGAGGCCATGGCGAGGATGTCTGACTATTTGGCACAAGCTGGTCTGGAGTTGCTGGCCCAACAACAGACGCCTCTCTGCGTGCAGGTGGAAGGAGCTGGCCATTAGCGCTCAGTGGTGTGGTGTGTAGTGCCCGAGCAGGTGCTGGCAGGGTAAGAGGCCTTCAGAATATGCTGGTCATCTGGGTGCAGGCCCTCACAGTGGGACTGACTTCTCTGTGTGCGTTACCCTTTATGCCACCATACAGAAAAGGTGACTGCGGAAAGGTTATTGTCTACTCAAGGCTATGAGATCACCGAAAGATTGTGTCTTGGATGGGTGTCTGGGGCCAGCTCCACTGAGTGGTTTCACACCAAGGGAGTGCTGCCTCCCTTTTGAGAGATGATAGGAAACCTCTTTTTTCTATAGCACAGTGGTTACAGGTTGGGCTGCTAACTGTGAGGTCAGCAGTTCAAAACTAGTAACCACTCATCTTAAGACAGAAGCATCTTTCTACTTCTGTAAAGAGTTACAGTCCTGGAAACCCAGAGCGACGGTTCTCCCCCACCCCAGAGGGTCAGCATGAGTCGGAATCCACTCAGTGAAAGCCACCTTGTCTGTTACTGCCACTTCTTTCTTCTGCAGTGTCGCTCGGGCGCCCTCTACTGAAGAAGTATAACATTGTGCTCATTTTTAAGGGGGAATACTTCAATAAAGGGAAATTCAATTCTTCTGTTGTTGAAACTTTTAGAGTATATATGTAAGGGTACATTGCAAACTGAAAGGCAATAAGTTGATAGCTACATGTTTATAGAGGTCTGTCCTACCTTATTGTTTTGTTTGATTGATGATTTTTAGTGCATTTGTACATCTGTCAAGAATAACTTTCCTCCGTCAGCTTCTCTTTCAGTGCTTTCTCTTTGTTTTTTCGTAGGAACTTACCTAACTCCCCACAGTTGTTATTTTTACTTAGTTCTGTACATAGTCTAATACGAAAATTTTTTTGAGAATACTGGGTAAATTAGAATGCCGTTACTCAATTTGAATGTTAAAATGTGAAACTTAACTTAGTTCTCTTAGGTTTCTGGTAGAGAATCTACCTATATTAGCAACTATGGTCTATGTATGTTTTCACCTCTTTACATCCCTCCCCACCCTTGCCTCAGCTGTTATTACTATTGTCTTTTTTTTAATTAGGCAAAGGTTTATAGAGAGGACCACAGCTTTACATTCAGCAAATCATATATATGCTGCCTCAATTCATTCATGGCATTCCTATCTTGTCTCAGTGTTTGCCTAGGGACAGAGTTTTGAAGTTCAGAAGGGAAGGGAGGAAAGGAAACAGGAAACACAGGGAGGGAGTGTACATATAATCAATTCTTCAGGTTAGAAAAAAAGCACTATAAAAGTGAATGAAGTAGGCAATCCGTCTCCATGCCGCCCATTTACCTTCTGCGTTAGTATTTCATTTCCATCTTTCTGCTTGTATTTCAAGCTCATTCAAATGTGTGCATATTTTTCTAAATAAAAATTCTCAAACTGTTGATGAATACAAAAATGAATGCTCTGGAATGTAAACCTTGACAATAAAAATAATGCTTAAACTCTTCCAAAAGTGACACTTACCTGAGGACTCCAACTTTGTGATGTATTTGTTTTTCTTTCTAGCCCCTCCACCTGCCTTGAGTCTCTTGGAGAACCTTCCAGCTCCCTTTGTGCCTCGTCTCACAGGGAGTTTTCTCAGCTGTTACCTGTTGAAGACATGGAGATCAAAAGCTCACCGTCTAGCCTTAACTCGCCCGTCTCTTACAACTGCAGTCAGTCGGCGCTGCCTCTGGAGCACGGCCCACTCTATCTACCTTCCTCCTATGTGGAGAGCCAGCACGAATATTCGGCGATGACATTCTACAGCCCGGCCGTGATGAATTACAGCCTCCCCAGCAGTGCCGGTAACTTGGAAAGTGAACCTGGCCGACAGGTCATGGGCCCAAACGTGCTGTGGCCAAGCCCGGGGCACCTCTCTCCTCTAGCCATCCACTGCCAGTCATCTCTTCTATATGCAGAACCTCAGAAGAGCCCGTGGTGTGAAGCAAGGTCACTAGAACACACCCTGTCTGTCAACAGGTAAGCCCAGTCATCATTGTGAATTACAATCCCTAGCCACTATTGGAAATGACTGTATGATTTAGTGACAAGATATATTTTATAGACGATCTTACTTTATTAGTCTTATAGATTACTTATCTGGGAACCAAAGCCCCTGCCATTGAGTGGATTCCAACTCATAACTTACCTTATATGGGGTTTCCAAGGCTGTACATTTTATCGCAACAGAGAGTCTCATCTTTCTCTTGCAGAGTGGCTGGCAGATTTAGACCACACAGACATTATTTTATTCTAATAATCTCCTACTCTCACTGACCCCGAGTTGATTTTTGACTCCCAATGACCCAGTAGGTCCAAGTAGAACCACCCCTTTGGTTTCTGAGACTGTGAATCTTTTCAGGAGCAGATTCATCTTTTCCTCTGTGGAATGGTGGGTGGATTCAAACCTCCGACCTTGTAGTCCACTAATCCACCAGATCTATGTGATATGCTCCAACGCAACTCCAACTCCCTGCTGGAGTCGATGCCAACTCCCAGTGACCTGTAGGGCAGGGTAGAACTGCCCCTGCGGGTTTCTGAGACTTTCTCTCTTTTCAGAGTGCTGGGCTGTCTTTCTCCTTCTCGCCGTCTAGTTCTCATTAAAACGTTAGACCTGTGGGTGGATGTTTTGAGAAGAATTCATCTCTTGACACAGATACTTGGGTTTGAAAGAGGACTCTTTATTTTTGTTAGATTCTTCTTAATCTTGCAGTAAGATCATAAAAGAGTGTTCATGGAAAATTATTTTCAGTATAAAAGTCACTTATGGCATATTGGACGTTGAAATCCAGCACTTTTATGTGTTGTTATAAAACTGGGATAAAGCAATATTATACAGTAAGTTCAGCTTTTCTTCTTTTATTAAACATGTTTCTTATGAAGCTTGTCTGATGAACTTATTGAGACAGCAAGTAGAGGACAGATTCCTGGGGTTCAGTGGGGTGGGGCAGGGTAAAGGGGAAACGATGCCAAGGAGTTCAAAGTGGAAGACAATGTTTGAACCCGATTGTGGTAGCAATTGTGCACTACTGCTTGATGCGATCGAATGATGTGACATCTGGACTAGCTCTCAATAAAATGGTTTTGGGAATAAAAGCAAAAACAAAAACACATTCCTTGGTAAGAAAGGAAAATACAAAAGTGTTAGGTAAAATTTTCAAGTTGAAACTTTTCAATTGTCCATTTTAGGAAGACATCTTTAATTTGTGAATGAGAAGGCTCATTTAAGGTCTGTTACTCTTGGGACAAATCACACTGCAGTGTAAGTACCTTCAAGGGACCTGGGCGGTGTAGTGCATTATGTGTTGGGCTGCGAACCTCAAGGTTAGCAGTTCAAAATCATCAGCACTGCCAAGGGGAAGATGAAGTTTTCTGCTCCTCAAGAGATGTACAGTCTTGACAACCTCCAGAGACAGTCTACTCAATCCTGTAGGGTTGCTGTGAGTTTTTGATTATAGTTACTTTCCATTATAAATCATTAATAGCACTACTTTTTTTTGCCCCACCAAAGAGGCATGTTGGAGCAAAATTAGGCAGGGGTGTTTCAGATGCCTTCCAAGCCTTCCTTACTGGGCTTTCCAGGGTGAAGCTTCTTGCCTCTGCACTGAGGACCCCCTGCTTCAAAGCCTTTATCAGTGCAGTGCTTACTCTTTCTTTCTCCCTCAGCTTCTCCTGTCTCCCCCTCCACCATCACTTGCATATGTATTCCTCCAAGGGAACCTTTGTGTAACGTAGAGTCCACTTGTTAAGTCTTCTGGGTTCTTTTCATTCTAGACCTTTCTCAGAAATGGACAGGGTGAAAGGTTTTAGCCCTGTTACGTGCCCATAAGCTGATCAGGTTTGTACGGAGGGAGGTCAGAGGTCATTTCCTCATGACTCTAGGGACCACCCGCAAGGGGTTCTGACCCATGGGTCCTGTACTGTCTGGTCGCTTCTTTCTTGAATGTCTACTTTACATTTAGCAATGGCTGTACCAGGCTTTCTGTGGATGCGGAATTCTCCAGGACCGTACGGACCTAAATCCATTTACACTCCCCTCACTTAGGGAGCCTTGCTGATGTAGTGGATTATGCATTAAGATGCTAACCTCGAGCTCAGCAGTTTGAAATCACCAGCTGCTTCCCAGGAGAACAGTCAGACTTTCTGTTCTTGGTTTTTGGTTTTTGGGGCATCATTGCCCTCTGGTAGTGGGAGTAGGAGGTCCAGCCTTGCTGTTGGATTTGAACCTCCAACCCAGTGGGCCGCAGTCCTGCGCACAACCACTACACCACCGGGGCTCAGCCCCAGACTTTCTGTTCTTAAAAAGACTTACAGCGCCAGAAACCCACCGGGACAGTTCTACTCTGTTCTCTAGGATCACTGGGAATCGGACTTGGATCAGTGACAGCTTTTTAAATTTCACTGTCAGAAAAGATCGGGTGTTTCCAACATGCGGACTTTTGCTGACTCCGACAGTAGTCACAGAGGCTCTCCGTTCTCAGATTTCCTGGACTGTATTTATCATGAATCCTGACTGGCAAAGAAGAGGAATTAAGCAATGTTCATGTTTTTGTTTTTTTTTTCTGGAAAGTTCCTTTCTCTGATTGCTGCCCTTTGACAGTGAATGGTGGGTGGGTGTTTGTTTGTTTGTTTCTCCCAGAGAGACGCTGAAAAGGAAGACCAGTGGGAGCACCTGTGCCAGCCCTGTTACGAGTCCAAGCTCCAAGAGGGACGCCCATTTCTGTGCGGTCTGCAGCGATTATGCCTCGGGATACCACTACGGAGTCTGGTCGTGTGAAGGATGTAAGGCCTTTTTTAAAAGGAGCATTCAAGGTACAAGAGTATCATAGCTGCTTGCTCAGTTTTCCTTTTGTGCTTTCAAACAACTTGGCAGGGCTGACCAGGCAAGATCTCACCACTGCTCGGTTTGCTAGGCAAACACACTCGATGAGCCATTCGGGGGCTCAGGTGGTTGAAGATGACTGGGTGAATTGTCTCAGGGGCATGTACCGCCCTCCATTCTTGCAAATATCGCCCCAGAAGCTCAGTGTGCATGGTTCTCATGCACTGTTCTTTCCCACAGGGTCTCGGGAGATGGTAGCCATGGGTGGCCAATCAGACTCACTGCTATGGAGTCAGTACTGACTCACAGGACAAAGTAGAACTGCCCCTGTGAGTGTCTGAAACTGTTCCCAGAAACAGCAAACCCTGTCTTAACCCAAGAAATGACTGGTGGTCTCAAATTGCCAACCTTGCGGATCGCAGCCCCTCTGCCACCAGGGCTCTTTGGGGGAGGCAGCGCTTGGGAAACTCCTTAGGCATGAAAAAGATTGTTTCTTTGACATGCTAACAGTCATGAAGACTGTTCAGAGGAAAAGAACATAACTGTGCTCACTCCTCATTCCAAAGAATAGACTGTTAATTGAAAATAGACATGGTTTGACATGTAGGATGACTGTATCATCAAGACAGAACTGCCAAACCACTGAGCAGCATGGCCCAGTCAGGTTAACCTGGTGGCAGTGACTTTGGTCTGGATTGGGTTTTATTGTTGCTAATTGCTCCTGGTCCCCTCACCTCTCCCCGTCCCCCCCACCCCCCCCCACTCTGTGTGGAGAGTAGAATTCCTGAAAAGGTTTTCAAAGCTGATCTCCTGAAAGCAGATAAGGACTGTCTGTCTTTCAAGGGGCTTCTGGCTGGGCGTCAAGCACTTAACCATTTGCATCAGCCAAGGGATTATTTTTAGAATTTCCCATTGGAAAAGGTGACCCAGTAAAGCCAGTTATAGCAAGAGAGGCAGGAGAAGCAACCCCAAGAAGACTGCAGCAGGATCGACAGTTCTTGGGAGGAAGGGGAAAGGAGGAAGTGGGGGAGGGGAGTGATGAGCCAATAACAACAGGGACGGGGGATAGCAAGGGCTCTAAAATTGATGGTGAGGAGGATGTGGTGCTCCTGGTCGTGTTTGATCCATTGAAATGGATCTGAGAAGAATTACTGAGAGGTGAACAATGGGTAAGTATGATAGTGGAGCAGGAGGAAAGGAAAAAAGAAAAAGATGAAAGAATAATAAAGTAAAAAGTATGTATATGTATAAATATATATGTAAGTGTATAAATATATAAAGAATATATGTGTGTATATATGTGTGTAAATACAATAAGGAAACAGATGGCCATTGGGCCGTTACTTAAATCTTAACCTCAGTACAATAACAGTTTATTCTACTAATGTGGCAATATATGATACTCAGCTTTCCAACACAATTGCTGAAGACAAAATGGGTGCATAAGTAAATGTGGTAAATAAAGCTGATGGTGCTTGGCAATTAAAAGATATAGTGATTGGGGTCTTAAAGATTTGAAGTTAAACAGCAGTCATCTAGCAGAAAAGCAACAAAACTCACATAGAAGAAACACATCAGCCTGTGTGATCATGAGATGTCGACAGGAATAGGTATCAGAAATTCAAAAACGAGCAGTCAAATTGACATGTAGACAAAGTGGAGACCCCAAACCCAACTGTAAGACAATTGGACAGTCCCTCACAGAAGGCCCACTTGGAAGGGGTGGTATATCCATGATGCAGATAGCAGTGATGAAACATACAACTGTACTTCTTTAGTATTTCCTCCCCCTACTATTTTGGTCTTAGTTTTACCTCATCAATCTTGTGGGACCTGTGTGTGTTCATTTGTATAACTAAGATCGTTCCATGCATGAAATCCAAGATAGATAAACCCTTCAGAAATAGTAATGGGAATAATGATTCCCTGAGGGAATGGGAAGAGAGGGGGGAGAAAGGGAGGAGAAACTGATACAATAATGACAGCATATCTCTACTTGAGGGGAACTAAAAACAGAATTTTAGGTGAATGGCTACACTGGATAGTGTAAGATATGGCAAATTAATAATAATATGATAATAAGAGTTTCTGGGGGGCATAAAAAGGATCTGATATCAGAGTTCAAGAAGAAATAAAATGTTTTGAAACTGATGGTGGAAGCAGTTGTACAATTATGCTTGATCTAATTGAATGATGGATTGTTATAATATCTGTAAGAGCTTCCAATAAAATGATTAAAAAAAGAAAGAAGAAACCCTTCCTGGTTGTTGGGAAAGGTCTCTCTACCTGAAACGTGTGTGACCCCTGAGCCTGTCACTGGTTAACAGTTGAAAATCTCTCTGCTTTCTTCTTCCTCGCTTCCTTCCTTCTTTCTGCATGTGTCAGACAGGGAACAAGGAGAGAGGGAGGCCACATTCTAAACCTGCGGGGTGGGAAGAACCCAAGGTTCTGATGGTTGTTTAGTCTTAAATCCTTTCTTTATGCTCCTTAGTGATTAGCACCCTCTGGGGAGATTCTCCCTGAGAATAGGTATTTTGCTGCTGACAAGAGCATGCATTCACCTTAACCAGGTTCTAGCTTAACATTTCCCCTTAAAAGTGCGCGTTTATATGCCATTTAAGATGCTGTGCATTTATTTATTATGGTTATTTGAACCAGCAGAGCAACTTCAGATACAGTCTCCTCCACAGCTCCACAGCCAGGATTCTGCTGCCCTGGCAGCCAGAAACTCTCCTGTGTACTTCTGGGTTCCCCCCTCTCCTTTGGGGCTGAAATCACAGTGCTGTCAGTGGCCCTGTGCCCCTGCTGTGCTCTGGACCACCTCTCTTACTCCACTGTGCCCCTTCTCATCCCTGACATGCTTGTTTCAGGGCCTCTCTTCTCCTCTCCTTTCTGCCTGCCACGCTCCTCCTGCCGGACACCAGCGTCACTCACATCTCGCCACCAGGTCCCTGCTCAGTGCCACCTTCTGAGGATGCCCATCTCTGTTGTTCTGTTGACACTGCAGCTGCCATCCTGCCTCCCTTACATGCTGCCCTGTCTCCTGCCTTGATTCGGTCCCGTGCACGTGCTCCCACTGATAGTGTGCGGGAAGTCCAGTTGCTCCACATCCTTGTCAGAAGTTGCTTCGTCCATGCCTTTCAATTGACTCACTTTTCCCCTGATGGGTCTATAGTGGTTTCTCATCGATTTCATTTTACTTTCCCAGATGTCTTTTCATTTGCCCTTTGATTTTTGTTGCATTTGTTCCAAGGGACTGACCTCTTCCAACTTCCATAGGGAGAGGAGAATCCCACTCCACGCAGCCCCAGGTCGATGGCCACAAGGCAGAGGTCCGATGTGCCCACACCCTACTTGTTTTATTATACTTCGACATAAACCGTTCCTCCCCAGCACTCCCCAGAACTCTGCTGGGTTCAATAACCTATTGTAATGGCTGTATAGAACTTGCAGATAATGCTCATTATAGGGCTTTCCTAGGCAAGATAGCAAGTTAGCAGAGGTCAGGATGAGAAAACTTTACGGACACAGTCTTCTTTCCCCCGCAGTGCCTCTTTGTAGCCAGCACTCAGATCTCTTCAGTCTTTCAACAGCGTGCCCCTGGTTCTGCTTTGTTTTGTTGTGCCAGGAAGCCCCCCACTCTGCCTCGTCGTCTCGGGGGTGCTCTTCTGCTCTGCCTTCTTAGAGGCCAGCATGGCAAACTTCCTCCCGCGTTCCTTGGAGATGTTTTCGGAAGAGACCGGTCCCCGGAGAAGGACACGATGCTGGGCAAAGTCGTTTGTGTTCATGTTCGGGGCCCTCAAGTTCGTAATGGCCCCAACGGCCCCACGCACAACAGGACGACGCCCTGCCCGGTCCTGCACCATGCTCACAACTGCTCCTCTGCCCGAGCCCACGGGGGCAGCCGCGCTGCCCCTCCGGCTCTCTTTACCAAGCATCTTGTCCTCTCCAGGGGCTGGACTCTCCTGACAACGTATCAAAAGTCCGGAAGACAAAGCCTTGCCATCCTGGCCTCTGAAGAACACTTCGGCTGCATTTCTCCCAAGACGGAAGAGAGGGTGCGCGCAGCAGTCCATGGCACTGGGAAGGCTCTTGGGCAGCATCACAACTGAAGCGCACCGATTCTTCTCTGGCCTTCCTTACCCCAGGCCCTGCTGTCCTGTGCAGGGGAGGCGGGGGGTGGGGGTGGGGGGTAGAATACCATGGCTTGGGTCAGGTCCGCCTTGGCCCTGGAAGGAACAGCCTTGCTTTTCAGTACTCAGAAGTGGAGCAGAGGGGTGGTGGAGAGAGAGGAAGGGCTTGGATGAGGTGCGGTGAGCAGTAGTTGCCTCTGGGCTGCAGACATAAGAACACGGCAGTGCTGCTGCTCGTGCAGAGTCCCTTTGAGCTGACTCGGTGCCACCTGAGAACCGCACCCTGGGGTGGCAGCTCGGGTTAGGTCCACCTGGGTTACAAACACTGCTACTTTGAAACAAGGACGCTGTGGGGAGCTGAGAGTAATGTGGAGTGGAGGTTAAAGTCAGATCTTTTGATTCCCAGCCGGGTACTGTTTCTGCTCTCACAGGCATTTGGAGCGGAGTGATCATAGGCTATGTATCACCCCCACTGCTGTCGTGTTGATTCTGGCTCATGGTGACCCTATCTAGGATGGGTACATAGGACGGAGGAGATCTGCTTGCCAGAACTGCTTGAGACGGGGAGCCAGCGGCCAGCCTCATCGTTCTTGAGCAGAGTGGCTGGTGGATTTGAAGCACTACTGTTCTTGGCCGTAGTTTCCAATCCAGCGTGGAACCATAAAACCAGCAGAGCACCATCCTAGGTATTTGGGGGAGGAAATTTTCCCCCGAACAACAGAATAACCTTTTATGCTGTATACTATAAGCAGAACATTTTTCTATGAAATAGGATCTCTTAACTAAACGAGCTTGGTCAGTGTTTGGGTGCTATTGGGTCTGTCTCCACTCTGAGCCACCCTGGGAGGCGGGGGGTGTCCCTAGTCCCTCATAAGGGTTTCCAGGCTGTGATTGTTGTGAGAGTTGATCGCCAGGTCTGGTGGGTTTGAACTGCTGACCTTGTGATTCACATTTCAAGGCTTTACCATTGTGCCACCGGGTGTTCATGGGTGTGCTTGCTCACTCCCTGTATCTCAGGGGTTCTCCACCTTCCTGATGCCGCGACCCTTTCATGCAATTCCCCCCCCCCCCCGACCATAAAATTATTTTCATTGCTACTTCTTCACTGTCATTTTGCTACTGTGATGAATCAGGCGACCCCTGTGAAAGGATTGTTCAACCCCCTGGTTGAGAACCGCTGCAGTGTCTCTGTGTATTCCAGCGTTTTCCTGATTTCTGCTCGTGGGCACTGGTGTGCTCCTCAGACAGCTGCAGGGAATGCTAACTGTTTCAGGACATGAGGTGACGGGTGCACATTGCAGGAGTTGTTTTCAGCCAGGCAGGAAGTCCTTTTCCAAGACCTTCTTGCACACGACAACTATTTTCCTGTAGCACGTTCACGTTATTATACTTCTTGATCCCAATTTTTAAATACCCTTGGCAGAAGAGAACCTTTAGCTGTCCCTTACATGCCTGTCATTTCAAGCCAAGATCTCTCCTTAGAACTAACGATGACATTCGCTGCTGTTTTTTAGGAAGCATGTGAACGTGAGTTCCTAATATGAAAATTATTGTGGGATTGCAGTTACAACCTCATTCTAAAGCCCTGTTTTTTCTATAAGTGCAATAGAATTTTCTGATTACAAACCTATTTGAGATTTTACAATTTTAATTTAAAAGATACTGTAAAGGAAGACAAAAGCAATAACAAGATAATTTACCTGTTTCTTGAAAAAAATTAAAACCAGCTTCTACTGCTGGCATGTGGGCAGAACCCTACTGGAAGGTGAGATGGCAGTTCTGCTGGTTAGGTTACAGTAGAGGGCAAGTCAGGGTAAGATGATGTTGTCAGGAGACACGGCCCCATCTCAGCTGACCGGAGAGAGGGGTTGAGAGGCATGGAGTTGAGGTCCTGCTGGCCAGGGGAGAAAGCAAATGTTCACAAGTAAACTGCCACTGCCGCCGGGATCAGGCGGCGAGGGACGGTGAGTGGCGGACAGCTGGCCAGGAAACAGGCGCCTTAGTCCTACAGTCATGACACACTGACTTCTGCCAACAACCAGAATGAAGTGGGAAGAAGACCTCAAGCTTCAGGTGAGACCAGGAGCTGGCTTACCTGTGGATTGCAGTTTTGTGAGGGTCCAGCCAACGGAACTCCTGCCCCACACAAATGATGACACAATGGAGGTGTTTTGTTTTCAGCCGCCTGAGTGTGTGGGGATTCGTTATGTAGCAGAGAAAGCAAAATGTGAACCTTAAACAGATGATTGAACTGAGTTTAAGGTTTTCCCTTTGTGAAATTAGGATCCTAGCCCTTGCCGGGATGTTGTAGAATTAAAGAACCCGTTGATGAAAATTCCTGGCGATCAGTCGGTGGTCATTGAGGTTTAGGTGTCTCTCTCGGTTTTCTGTTCATTTCTCACTTCCCCTCTAGTCAAGCTGAGCCATGGTTGTCTCACGATAGTGACATTCTTCTGAGTGACTCAGGACAGGTCGCTCTAGTGCCTAAGGCTTGGCTCCAGGCTCTGGATTGAGTTCAGATTTGTTCCACTTCCCGTTACATTTTCCTTCCACCAGAGGCTCCCTGGGTTATTTTCTTCTCTGAGGAGCTCAAGAGATAAAGTCCAACGGATCAAACAGCTCATCGCTTACAGTCTATCATCCAAGGCAAATAAATCACAGTGGCCAAGCCCACTGCAACTGGTGCAGCCAAGCCTGCTAGCCTCTCCAGTCTCTTCAAGGGCAGGCAGGAAGGAGGGGTGGGGTGGGATTATTGAGAACAAAGTCGTACTACTCCTCAGGAATTTTCAAGCAACTGTCTTTGGAACCCTTTCTGTTTTTCTGTAGAATGTAAGCCACTTCATGACTCCTGATTTGCTTTACCTTTTTTACTATGGATCCTCATAAAACTACCCCGAAGGCAATCTTCAAAGGATGCAAGTAGCAGAGTTTGCTTGCTTAATACACAAATAGAACTGTTGAAGGGGCAGAGTCATTTTATGTGACTGTTCCATTGTTTTCAAGTTCAATAGGGGATTGTTCTAAATCAGTGGTTCTCAACCTTCCTCATGCCACGATCCTTTTAGTACAGTTCCTCCTGTTGTGGTGACCCCTCCTATGATAAAATTATTTTTGCTGCTACCTCTTAACTCCCATTTTGCTGCTGCTATGATTGGGCGACCCCTGTGAAAGGGTCATTCGAACCCCAAAGGGGTCGCACACCCCACAGGTTGAGAACTGCTGTTCTAAATGGCTCAGTTGAGAATCTGAAGGACAGAGGATGACCTCTTTTAAACGGATCTCTTGAGAATCCTAAAGTCAGACAGAGAATGACTTCTTGGTCACAATGCATGCTGTTGAAATGTGGCGAGGTTTGTGACATGAATGCCTTTGTCCTTTGTGCCCATACCTGATGCTAAGATAACCTTCCCCCCTCAGCTGAGTAATGCTATCTGTGTTGTCCAGGAAGAAATTCAACCAAAATAATATACCAATAACCTTTCTTATTTTCTGTTATAGGACACAATGATTATATCTGCCCAGCTACGAATCAGTGCACAATAGATAAGAATCGGCGAAAAAGCTGCCAGGCCTGCCGCCTTCGGAAGTGCTACGAAGTAGGCATGGTGAAGTGTGGTGAGTGCCCGCTCCCTGGTTACCACATGTGGCACTGGCTGCAGGTTGGGGCTTGGAATGTCTGGGGGGAGGTAGTCCAGAGGAGAGGAGACTTAGGACCTGGTCAGTGGCTTTCAGCGTGGTCGGCTGTCACGTTGGGAGAGGGGGGTTGGCCTGACTGTAGAGGACAGAATCGGGCTGAGTGAGTACTTGCTACAAGAAGATAGAGCTTGGCCTGGTTAGGGAAGCACATTCCAGAGTGCAGGTGGTCTGACAGTAGAATAGATTTCTGGACGGGCTAGTCCATTTCTATTCTCCGAAGTACTCAAGCAGGGCTGGGTGACCAACTGCCTGAGGCTCTGAAAAGCCCAGTTGGAAGGAGGAAGTCCTGATAAATGCCCAGGGGTAAAGCTTGGGCCAAGAAAGACTGTCGTGTGGGCTGCCCCTGCCCACTCCTCCAATTCTCCTTCTGGAAGTGAAGAAACATGCAGAACTCGGCAACTTGATGGAACTGTCAAAAGTACCTGGAGCACAGGTTGCATTCTGTGTATGACATGCACATAGTTAACAGGGAAATGAATACACTAGCGCGACTTCAGCAGGGCCTACAGCCTGTTCATACCTCCTGATTAGCTGTGGGTTCACTTGCACACATGTACACACACGTGCACGCACACACTTGCTTCTATGTGTGCCCTTACACCAGCATTGCCTCTACTTTCACTCTGCTCTCGGTCTCACCGTCTTCCCTATTGTCGTAATTTCCCTTTTGTAACTAATTACTTGTAAAAGGTAAAGCAAAAATTCCTGTCTTTTCTTCCTGGCAGTTTTTTTGGGGGCTCTGACCTTCGTCCATTCTTGGTGTGAACTACAGGAAAGAACCTTTACCTAGTTGAGAATTTCCCCGAGTGCCCCCTCACTGATTCTCCCTCCTCTGGCTCCAGGGAGCCCCAGATACGGTCTGTTTTCTCTCCGGATCATTCTCCCCTTGCCTGTTTTTACTCCTTAAAACACCACGACATTTCTGTTCCCAAGATTTTAAGGGCTTCTTTCCAATCTTGGTTCTAGTCGTGGTACTTGTTGGCATTGTATCATTTTGTCAACATGAAAAGCCACTAGGAAAAAACCCATTGTCTTCATGAAAGCTAAATCAGGTGCTTTGAAAGAGCTGTAAACAGCTGTAATAGTTACGGGCTTTGGTGTGGCCAGGATCAGAAAGAGACCAATCATAAACACAGGAAGATGACCATCTCAGGTTGCTTCCTAAGTGTCTAAGTGCTTTCTTTTGAGGAAGCAAAATTGGAATTCGGAGACAATGCACCATGGGTGTGGTTTAGGCAGGAAATACTGCTCAGGGAGAGGTTCTTTGCAACAAGTTAAATAATATTTTGCTAATTATTTGTTTAGTGATTCCCAATTGGTCTTCGGATGAGAATACTTGTACAGCACTTAAGAGCGGTTGGCCGGTCGGTTGATTCAGGACTATGGGCCTGAATGGTCCAGAATGGACCAGCTGCACACGGATGCACCGCCTGGAGGGGGCAGTGTGGGCCGTGGGAAGAGCTTGAGGAGGGTTCCCAAGGTCTGAATCTGCCCCTTCGTGCTCACTTGATGCTAGTGGAGGCTGTGCGCATCCTACCTACTGCTCCTTTCTGGCTCTGGGTTTTCGTATCTCTGAGACCCAACATCTGCCTCACTGGGCTTGGTGAGAATTGCGTGTGAAAGCATACCCAGGGACCCAGTTGTCGTCTCCCTTCTTTTCTCTGCCCTCCAGGGACAAGTGTTCGCTCCATGGCAAGTGCAGAAATAAATTGTGAGTGCTAGTTTGGTGCAGTCTCATGAGGTGGGGTGCCTGCCTGCTGTGGCTACAGCATCTTTCATGAACCAGGGAATGGGCGAAAAAGGCATCACAATTGGCCACAAAGTCACTGCCTTAGAATCCCTAATTAGAAGAGAAAAAGATTTCATTATTGTTGGTGATCACAGAAGAAATAGGGTGCACACCCGAGCAAGCCATGGAACACTTAGCCTTTCGGCGTAAAGCTCCTCACTGACCACCGAGACAGAGTCCAAGGAGCAAGTGCTTAAATCTCCCTTCCCTCTGCTCATCACGTTCCCCACGGCCTTTTCCCCAAACCGCTTATGCACTGGCACGAGTTAAATGGAGTCCCCCAAACATAGGTTGGAACTTTAGCTCCTATACCGGTGGAGGGGGGTCTCGTTTGGGAATAGAGTTTTCTCTGTTAGGCTAGCCAGGCCATCCCATGTAGCATGTAACTTAAGCCAATGATTTTTGAGATACAGAAGAGTAAATTGGGGACAAATAAAAAAAATACCACGAGGGACAGACAAACGCCCCGGGGGAGAGCACAAGGAACCAAAAAATGCCAGCAGCAGAGAAGCAACGATAAGGTCTTTCCCCCACAGAGAGAGCCTCCCCTCACGCCAGTGCCCCAAATTAAGACCCCCTAGCCTCCTGAAGAGTTCTGATGGTGCACCGGGTTAAGTCTTGTTAACCACAAGGTCGGCAGTTCAAACCCGCTAGCTGCTCTGCCGGAGAAAGATGGGGTTGTCTGCTCCCATAAAGATTACAGTCTCTGACACCCCACGGGGCAGTCCTACTCTGCTGTGTCAGCATAGACCCCTGCTAGAGTGTGAGCAGGTCCATTTCTGACAGTCAGTCATGCGAGGTCTTTGTTCTACAGTGGCTGGAGGAATTCAAGACACTCGTATTCTTCCTTTCATCTAGTCTATCTGAATGAGGGAGTCTATCTGAATTCTGGATCCTTCTTTTCTCTTTTATTTCTCCCATCCTTCACTCCCCCCCCTCCAGAAATCATTTAACATCTTTCTCTCTAATTCCGTGACCCTTTAATACAGTTCCTCATGTTGTGGTGACCCCCCAACCATAAAATTCTTTTTTTTTTACTACCCATAAAATTATTCTCATTGCTATTTTACCACTGTTATTTTGCTACTGTTATGAATTAAATGACCTCTGTGAATGGATCATTCGACCCCCAAAGGGGTCGCGAGTCACTGCTTGAAAACTGCTGCCTTATACACTTCCAATCTTTTCTTCTCTATTGAAATATAATGATTCTTATTTAAATTATAGTAGGATACCCACACTGACTAACTTTAGGGATGAGGTTTCATAACTCACTGAAATGTCAATAACTAGGAGAACAATAGTAGTTCTACCGGTTCTTAATTTTTTTATTGGGATGGCAGTTCAGCATCCCTCAGGTACCAGCTCCTAACTCACCTGCAGAACCTAAGCTCCACAGAGAGTGGCTGTGTGCCAGCAGGGACTCTGGTTGTTGGTGTGCCTTGGTTCGGTATATATTTCCATGAAAAGGTTTCATAGGGAGGATTCAAAATGTGATTTGGGTGTGGCACTGAATTCTGTTATCTTCAATTTTTGCTGCTTTGAATAAATTATCTACACTGTCTTTCTCCTGGCCCCCCCCTCTGAAATTGAGATAGCACCCGTACTAATTGCACCAATCTCCACAACAGTTGTCAGTACAGTACTCAATGCGTGGCACATAGAAGCTTCCAGAATATGTTAGCGACCATTGTCATTTTTCATCATCCTCTTTTGGCTGGTGTTATTTACCACTGAACAGATGCTTTTGGACTGTGTACTGGTGAAAGTCCCGTCGACTGCCAAAAGAAGCAACAAATCTGTCTCGGAAGAAGCATGACCAGAAGCGCCATAGCGGCAAGAAGGATGAGGCTTCGCCTCCTGGACTTTGGATACGTTGTCAGGAGAGGCCAGGCCCTGGAGCAGGCCCTCTGCCTGCTGGAGTAGAGGGGTGAGCCACAAAGGAGAGGAAGGCCCTGGAGGGGATGGCTGGACACAGTGGCTGTAACGAGGGGCTCAAGTCTAGGAGCGCTCGTGAGCGCGGTGCAGGACCGGACAGGGGCTCTCTCTCTTGTGTGTGGTGTCGCTGTGGGGCAGGACCCACGTGACGGCTCCCACCAACAGCCACAACAACAGTTTGCCACGGTCTAGTCAACCTGCACGGGAGTTTCTTATTGAGCTCCTTCAGTCGCAGCTGCCCAGGACTGTGTGTCAAAGCCACAGTACCGAAGATGTCCTCGAATAGACAAACGTCAGTTCCTTGACAAGGTCTTAGTTTTTGTAAACCTTTTAGCCCCACACCATATAGTCTAGGACCTGGTACATCATTACTTGTCAGTGAAAACTTGGTCAAATACATTTAAATAATCGCATTCAAAACAATCTCCCTCTGGGTGTGCACATCTGCTCGATAACTTCCATAGCCTCATGATGTTGAGCTTTCTGGCTCTACCCCTTCCCAGTCAGATCTTTGTTGTTCTGGCAGTTCATGGCACCTTCCGTTTTCATCACTAGCACCACAGTTCTAATGCATCGATTATTCTTCAGTCTTCCATATTCAGTAACTTTGGCCTGTGTGTGAGACAACTAAAATGCCATGCCTCGAGTCAGGCACCCCTTAGTCCTCAAGGCAACAGCCTTGTTTTTCAGCACATAGCATCATACACTCGACAGAAAAGGCTTGCATGATCTAAAAGCTACTGTCTTTTTAAATAATTTTTTTTAATTAAAAAAAAATTTTTTTTTGCTTTTTTTTGGGCATCACTGCTCTCTGGTGGTGGGAGTAGGAGGCCCAGCCCCACTGCTGGAATTGAACCTCCATCCCAGTGGGCCTCAGTCCCACACACAATCACTACGCCACCGGGGCTCAGCCCAAAGCTACTGTCTTAAACCATACGTTTTGTTCCATTTTACCTTGAGGGTTTAATCCAGAACCCCTTTACCACTCTAATCACTAATAAAATGAATTATGCTTTAGGCTTTTAATTTTTTTTAGCAATACATTTGGTTTAAATATACCTGAATGAGTACTGTTAACTAAGAGGAAGGACATTCTGATAAATTTCCTTGGGAACCAGTAATGTAAATTTACTCAAACCCTCTAATGAACATTTCCTTTTAGAAAATGTGGACAAATGCACTTAATGAACAAATAGATTGACAGGGTCAGAGAGTGGACATTTTGTAGATTTTAACATTTAATTAGTACATTTAAAGAGAAAATTATATAAAAGCTGCTTGGTTTAAATGTTCGGATTTTGACTTTTATTCTTTTCCCGTTTGCTGTGCTGCTGAGAGTACTGTTAAAACAGCTCATGAAAATGATTTTTCAGCTGCTTTTTCTTTCAGTCATCATTATGCATGTGTTATGTTTAAAGCCTGTTTGTTGCTGTTTGATTTTTCTGGGCATAGAAGTTTAGAATGACTTGTTCCAGGTGATTTACTTATTTTAGCACGCAACACCTCCTTATTTCTGAAAATGACTTTATTACCATAAAGTTTATGTGAACTTATATTTACAGACTGTTTACTTTTATTGTGATCTCTTATATTTGAATCATTACAAACTTATTTTCTGCTTAAACAATTTATTATACGTTCTCTTTTGCCTTTTCAGAGTTGATCACATTTTCTTTTTCTACTAATCATGCGTTGTTTGAATTATTTTACTGATAGCATTCTATTTTTAACACATATTCTTGAATCACTTGAGTAACTCTAAAATCGTTTTCCAAATTAGGAGTGTTAGAAAGTTCTAACCAGAATCATTCCTCTTCCATTTTATACATTATTGTCTGGTCTCACCTTGTTTCTGCACTTTTACAAATTAATTACTAATATTTATTCAGAACTTTAAAATATTTAAACACATTTATCAATTTACTTTTTTAACATTATTTCTTAAATCTTATTCTTTCCATCTGGTTCATTTCTTTCCCAAAGAACATAGCATAATAGTTGGTTCCAAGGGTCTGTGAATCATAGGTAGTGTTTAGCTGACAAAGTCTCTAGTTTCTCTCATGGGGCAGGAGCTCTGGTGGCATTGTGGGTTACTCATTGGGCAGCTAGTTCAAACACACTAACTGCTTCTCAGGAGGAAGATGAGGCTTTCCATCTCAGAAACCTAATGGAGCAGTTCTATTTTGTCCTGTAGGGCTATTGTGAGTTGGAATTGACTCGATAGAAGTTAATTTGGTGACATAGGAGGCTACTTGTTGGGTTGCTAACGGCAACATCAGCAGTTTGAATCCATCTCCCCCTCCCCAGGAGCAAGGTGAGTTTCTGTTCTGGTAAAGACATACAGCCTCAGAAATTCAAAGAGGCAGTGTATAAGTGGTAATGAGGAAATAATATATTTGGAAAAATAAAACATGAACTACTAATATCATGTGATATAAAATATACATAAAATTCCAATCATATTCTGTGTTAGTCTGGCCTGACATTCATATATGTGTAAGAGAGAGCTTTATATCAAAGAGCAATTGCATATTGTGAAACATCCTATCTCAGTCCAGATCAAGTCCATAAATTAGTCAGTGTGTCCAATACTAGCCTGTAAATTCCTCTTCAGACTTACTTAGCACATGCAGTGATGCTGAATGCAGGAAGATCATAGGCTGGTGGTGGTAAGTCTTGTGGATCCAGTGGCGGTGGAAGGATCTCAGTACTAATGAGGGTCCCCACATAGCTCTTCAAGTGTCCCAACAGCAGGAAAGCAAAGCAGAGAGAGTATGGCCCACCTCCCAGAGAAAGAGAGGACGTTCCCAGAATTCTCATGAGGAGGCCACACCCGCCAGGAGGCCTCATTAGGCTGTATCTCTTCACTCTATTTATCAAGTTGACATGAGATTATGTAGCTACCACATATTCAAACCATGAGAATTCTTAAAGATGATAGAGGAGAATATTTATATAATCTTGGTGTGCAATTAAAGTTAATGTGACTGGGAACAATGTTAAGAAAGAACAATGTTAAGAATATAACTATTATAATAAATTGTAGTTATATTTATTACTTCTATATAAAGAGCCTTTATTAGAAAAAAATGGACAAAATAAATGTGCAATTCACAATAGAAGAAATAGAAACTATTTCTATGTAATAGTTAACTATTTTTAACTATAAGATGCAAATTTAAAAAAAGTAAAAAAAAAAGATGTAAAGTAAAAAGATTATTTGCTCATCTCTCAGATTAGTAAAGATTAAAAAATATTTCTAGTGCTCAATGATAAAAGTAGTTCATTCATAAAGGGCAGTTTAGGTTATAAGTTTTAAAGTATTTTGGAAGGTAATTAATTGGTCACTATATATGAAGCATTTTAAGTATCTTGACTTAGCAATTTGATTTCTTTGAATTTATTCTAAAGAGGTGCAAAGGGACATGTTCATTTTGATATTTATAATAGCCAAGTACTGCCCATTAAGAGCTCTCTCAGTTTCTCCACCGTCCTGAGGGTTGTGGTTCTCTGACTTCTCCATGTCGTCATATAAGACTTTCAGGATCCAGAGATTTCTGGCCAAGTAACAAGCAGAATTCGCCTATTCCGCAATTGATTTGAATGAAAACGGGCAGTAAGATCAGACACACCTCCAAGAGAAGACATTGCAGGTGAACCAAGCCGGGTCTGTCAGGAGCCCCTGAGGGATAGCACACACGACGGCACTCGCCCAGGCACACCAGCGGTCTGTCATGCTGAGTTGCATTCAATGAAGACTGTCTGATCAGTGCAACTTGTATTGGCAGATAATCTGGGTTCTTTCTTGGTTTTTATGCTTCGGCATCGCGAGTTTAACAAAAAACTATGTAAGAGCATTAACTTGGGGTCAAAAAGGAGGGGTGGACTCTAAGAAAGTGATGTTATGTGTACAAAATAAAATGCTATTTGGACTTTTACACTGTTAAAAAATAAAGCTTTTTTTTATAAAAAGGGAAAAACAAAACCGAATTCACTGCCAGCGAGTCAATTCTATAAGGAGGGGTAAGCTGCCCCTGTGGGCTTCTGAGACGGTAACTCTTGAGCATATACACAATGGTCCTAATTTTATTTTTTAATGTCAATAAGTGCTATCGAGTGAGCTCCAACCCACAGTGACCTGATGTACAACACATTGCCCTGTCATAGACTGCCTTCGCATTGTTACTGTGCACGAGCCCGTTGTTGCAGGCACTGTGTCCCATTGAGGGCTTTCCTTGTTTCTGCTGCCTCTCTATGAAGTATGATCCTTTCTGATAAATGTCCAAAGTACTTGAGGAAAAGTATATTCTATTCTAAAATGAAATCTTTGACAACTTCAGATGTTTATCTTGATATCGCCAACTGGTGCAAATGTGAGCAGTTTCCTTTACACTGATTGCCAGTCTGTACTGAGCTATTGTTTTTGAACTTCATTAGTAAGATCCAGAAGTCCACTTCATCTTTAGGTAACAAGGTGGTCTGATCTGCAGGGGTAGGTGGTTCCTGGGAACCTGCAGGGTGGAGTGGAGGACGAGGTGGGGAAAGTACCGTATTGACGCCTGCGTTCTTCTCAGGCTCTCGGAGAGAAAGATGTGGGTACCGTGTCGTGCGGAGGCAGAGGAATCCCGAGCAGCAGCTGCATTGTCTGAGCAAAGCCAAGAAAAACGGTGGGAACACAACCCGGGTCAAGGAGCTGCTGCTGAACACCCTGAGCCCTGAGCAGCTGGTGCTCACGCTCCTGGAGGCGGAGCCGCCCCACGTGCTGGTGAGCCGCCCCAACTCGCCCTTCACCGAGGCCTCCATGATGATGTCCCTGACCAAGCTGGCTGACAAGGAGTTGGTGCACATGATTGGCTGGGCCAAGAAAATTCCTGGTAGGCTTTCCTAGGTCTTCAGTTTCTATTAATTTGTTAAAAGGTGGTGCTCCAACATTTTTCCACCAACTTTTTTTTTTTTTTAGGCATCACTGCCCTGGTGGTAGCTCCAACATTTTTTTTTTTAAATCATTTTTTTTGGGGGGGTTCGTAAAACTCTTATCACAATCCATCCATCCATCCATCTACTGTGTCAGGCACATTTGTACATTTGTTGCCATCATCATTCTCAAAACATTTGTTTCCGATTGGTGTCAGCTCCTCATTTTTCCCCTTCCCTCCCCACACACCTAGACCCTCTAATCATTGCGGAAATTCTCAGGCGTAGTTATTGCTGTCCTGTTAAACCAACAAAAAGGCTTCAATAGAACTGAAGAAAGTGAGCAGGGATTCAAACCCATGGTGCTCACTCCAAGGTGTGTTTGGTTTCCACATTCACATGACACGGTCTGTTCCTATCATGGTCCTTGGGAGGAAATTCCCTGCTCTTTGCTTCGCATTTGAAGTTCTCACCTTCTGTGATGCTGTAGGTTTCTTCCCAGTGTAGCGCTTACACGCGGGGTTTCTGACTGCAAGTTTAGCAGTTTGAAATGACCAGCCGCTCTTCAGGAGAAAGATGGGACTTTCTATTCCTGTGAAGAGTTACAGTGTCAGAAACCCACAGGGACAGTTTTACCCAGTCCTATAGGGACACTAGGACTTGATAGGGAGTTTCCTCAGACCCATTGGATACCATGACCCCTGACCCATTGGACACTATGACCCAGACCCTTTGAGACTCGCTGTACCTCTTCAGTGGTGGCACTTACCCTCTAGGTCGGAATAGCCTAGAGACAGTGATGCCACCTGAAAGGGTGGGTCTGACCCTGGTGGGGCATCTTAGACAACTGCAGGAGGCCGTTGGAGGTCTGGGACTGCTGTCTGCCTTCTCCCACTTGCATCTCCGTCTGTGCCCAGTTGGGCTGGGGCAGGCAGGCAGCCTCTGCCGCTGCAGCAGAGCGGAGGAAGTCTGGAGATCATGCTAGCACAGATGGGCTCTGACTGGCCGTTTGTCCCTGGCATCTCTATGCCCGGGCAGCCAGGCGGGCCCAGGTAGCCAGTTTAGACGTTGGTCTGTAGAAGGGGTCTAAGGCCCGAAGTGTTGAGTTGCACACTATAGTAGTTTCTAGAGCTATGGAAGCAAAGCGTCCTCAGTGGGTGGTTTTGGATAAAAGAGGTTAGTTTTAACCTGGAAGCAGGAAGTCTGAATTCAAGGTATCCGCACTCCCTTCAAGACTCTTTGTTGACGCTCAGTCTCAGCAGTTGCAGATGGTCCTTGGTTTGCTCTGTAATTTGCTCTTGGTTTGCTCATGGCCTTTTTCCCTTGGTCTATTTTTCTAGGACACTCTTCAGGTTGGATGCCCTGGTGGTTTAGTGGATTGCACATTGAGCTGCTAACCACAAGGTCAACAGTTCGAACCCACCAGCTTCTCTGTTGGATAAAGATGAGACTGTCCACCTATAAAAAGTTAAGGTTTGGGGAACCAAGAGAAGCAGATTTACTCTGTCCTAGAGATTCATTATGAATCAGAATCAAGTTGATGGCAGTGGGTTTGGTTTTGCAGATTGGACTAGGACCTGCCCTGCCCTGGGATGGCCTTGTGTTACCTGATAGTATTTGCAAAGACCCTAATTCCAAACAAGGTCACCTTTACAGGTACCAGGAGTTATGACATCAACATAAATTTGTTTGGGACTGTTCAGTGTATAACCCACCCCACCAAAAAAATATCTTTCATTGAGTTGATTCTGACACAAAATGACTCGATAAAAAAGCAGAACTGCCCCCGTTGGCTCCTCAGGCTGTGATCTTTACAGAACCTGACTGCCCTTTCAGCTAGTGCAGCAGTTCACAACCTGTGGGTTGCAGCCCCTTTTTGGGGGGGCGTCAAACGACTCTTTCACAGGGCTCACCCAATTCATAACAGTAGCAAAATTGCAGTTAGGAAGTAGCAACAAAAATAATGTTAGCATTGGGGGTCACCACCACCTGAGGAGGAACTGTATTAAAGGGTCACGGAATTAGGAAGGTTGAGAACCGCTGAGCTAGTGGGTTTGAGCTGCCTTTCAGTTGGCAGTCAAGTGCTTAACCACTGTGCCACTAGGGCTCCGTCCATGCATCGCACACACTTTAAATTCCAATTTTGATTTCCTTTAGCCAGCATCCAACCACCCTTTTAATTACTGATGATTTCTCTGCAGTTAGTCTTTCTCAGCTCTGAAAGCCTGCCTGTGTCTGCGTTCACAGAAGCAGGCTGCCGAGGAGGAGAAGGAGGGCAGGCGGGCAGACGTGTCTCACAGCCTCTTACTTTCCCCAGGCTTCGTGGAGCTCAGCCTGTACGACCAAGTGCGGCTCCTGGAGAGCTGCTGGATGGAGGTGCTGATGGTGGGGCTCATGTGGCGCTCCATCAATCACCCTGGCAAGCTCATCTTTGCCCCAGACCTCATTCTGGACAGGTAAGAAAAAGCACGTTTGTCCTTCTTATCTGCTCTGATTGTGCGAGGCGCTCAGTGCATGGGAACAGAGACCCGGGTGCCTCGGTGAAAATCTCACACCTGCAAGGGCAATTAGAGGCTGAGAACGTCCTGGGCACTTCACTGGGTCAAGACCCGCAGGAGGAGCGAGCGAGCTTGGATCCCGGCCGGCGACCTCCTGTGACGCCCTGCCCCGTCGGGTAGGGCAGCAGCGTTCCTGAGTGAGCACTGTCACGGGCACGGGCCACCGAGTGCATCGGTCCACTCAGATTTTTCTACATTAAAACTCTTCCGGTTTTACTCTTTAAATTGTCCTGCTTATCTTTTTACCTGCAGCTTTAGTTCTCTGGACAATTGGTAAATCTGGCAAGTTAATTTTAATGTGTTTTAACTCCCCCTAATGGACCCACACCGGTGGGAAAGTGGTAGAATTCTCATCTCCAGGTGGGAGATCCGAGTTTAACCCTGGTGGAGAGACCACACGTGCAGCCACCACCCGTCTGCCAGTAGCGTCTTGCACGCTGTTCTTGCTGGACAGGCTTCTGAGAGCCTGTGAGCTAACAGGCTGTGGTAGTTACACAACCCGGTGTCAACCTGAGACTGAGGAGTGCAGGGGTGGGGTCTAGCCTGTCGATCAGATCGCCGCTTGATGACCTCATTTGGGAGGCACGGAGAGAGAGGACAGCTCAGTGGAGGCCAGACAAGCGCTCTCTGTCGAGACAGTCCTGTTGACAAGGCACGTGGAGCGATGCTGACAGAGCCAGAGCCCTAGAGCTGGAGGAGCCAGCCACGTGAAGACCCATGCTAGTGCCGCGCTGCCCCCATCGCCACTGGATCCACACGACTCTCCACTCACGCCTGTGATCGCCCTGCATTTGGTGTCAATGCATGGCTGTGTGAGCCTAAAGAGAAACTTGTGGAATCGGATTGACAATACAAGGTAATATCGGACTCAGGGACTTGATTTGGATTGGGCTGGGCTGTTTTCTTAATGTATAATGTTTTTTGTTATAAAGTTCTCTTTTACATACGAGTGTGTATGAATTTATTTCTCTAGTTGACTCAGACTAATACACAGACTAAGACAGACTAGGACAAAAAGCTTAATAATCTCTTTTGGTGGGAAAAATCAGCCAGCGAAAACCCTATAGTAGCTGTTTAATGCTGACTTGAGTTTCAGTACCCCTCTTCTCTCACTCTTGTAAATATCGTGTGCATTTCAGTTGCCATAGCCTAGATAAAGAATAGACTTATCTTTTCACTAGGTACTAAAGGAAAGAAACATTGTTTTTCTTAGCAGTTATTTCCACTAGGCTAAGATTACACTATAAATATTTGAAAATCTTCTGTTTTATATCATATCAACCTAATATATCTAAATGAATTAAGAAGAGTTGCTCTTGGACATTTTAAATACACTCATATTGAGCAAGTGCTTTTCAGTAGGTGTGTATTTTTGGGGGCAGTTCTTACTGTTTTTAAAATGTTGACTGTGAAGTCTAAGACCTCAAGCCGAAGACCGTTTAATCTCCTAGTGTGTCTTTTATGCAGATAAATAGGGAGAGACTACACAATGTTTGTGGGAAAATGGAAATAAAAAAAACAGTGGAATTTTCTCTACAATTTTCTTGAAGACCCCATGTGTACATTTATGTGATCATTGTCTGGAAAAATTGCTTATTCAAAAATATTTTAAGAAACCCAGGACTCACGCCCCACAATGGCTCTATTTTGCAAAGTAAAGAAATAATCTCCATACAACTTGAAACTGACTCTTTGACTTGGGAGTGAGTCCTCTCAGAGTGCCTTCCAGTGGTAGAATGAGTGGGTAAGCAGTGAATACAGCGAAATTAGCCCATTTGTGTATACTGAGAATGCAGTTTCTATTTCTCTCTATTCTTACTGAAGCATCAGCAGAGAGACACCTTGAATCTACTGAGAATGGGAGGGTAAGTGGGTTATCCCAGCTTATCACTAACTAGGTGGTTATTTTAGTAACTGAGAGAATCATGAATTCATGTGAAGATCTACCATGGACTCAGAGCTTTTTGCTTAAAAAAAACTCAGATGTGCTGAGGCATTTGTGTGCATCTTTAACCTGCACAGGAACTAGTCTGATGGTCAATGTTATGAAAAACTCAGTAGAAATTTGAGTCTGCACTTGGGCCCCATTGTGGGCCTATATGCAAGCATATTCATGGGCATATTCTGGGGAATCACATACCTACTTGTGAATGTACCAAGTTTGTGGTCACATTTGTGTATATATTGAGTTTTATGCACAAAGAATTTTCACTTTAAATTTTCATTTGCTCCACCCCACCCTCTTTTCTAACTCCAGTAATTTTCACCTGAGTTCAATATGGATTTATCGAGTCCTTCCTGTGTGTGCAGCCCGGGGTCCCCTGCCACACTGCCCCCACACAGGCAAGCCAGGGTCTGTAATCACAGGGGTTCCTTTAGAAGGTACGGGTTGTAGATACAGAGTAGTAACCTCTGCAAATCTCCACTCATTCTTATTAAAGAGCGGGTTTCTTTTTAAAAGGAGTTGTGGTAGTCTGGATAAACTAGGGAAACAAATCCACAGAAACTCATATATGTATAAGAGAGAGTTTTATATAAAGACCAACTGTGCATTAAAAAAGCATCCCAACCCAGTGCTATCCAAACCCATAAAGCCAACATTAGCCCCTGTGGCTGACATCATTCTACACAGTCGTCCGCAATCTCACAAAACATATGCAATGATGCTGACTATAGGAGGAAAGCCGAATCAGTGAGCGTGTGAGCGTCTCAGCGCTGGCAGGGCTCTCCACGAGGCTGCTCCAACACCAGGGCTGCATCAGGGTAGGTCTCTATGGCTTCTCTTCAGGGATAGCTTGCAGGAAGTGAGCCTTGCCAGCTGAAGCAGGGAACTGGCTATGGCAGCTGCCTTCTGGTCCTACCATCAAAAAGGATGAGACCTGATAATTAGAAAGGTGAGACTCGCTGAGCCCTTTATCTCTCAGCCCTTCAGTTAGTCCCACATGTGTTTATCAGCCAGGTCGGTACAAGAAACCTTTACTATTTCAGGAGTAGATACCAAAAAATGATGTGTTCCTTGTGTAATTGCAAATTTTAATTAGCACTAGGTTATGGACAAATGTGCAAAAGTTAATTTTCATGAGTAAATTGGTTAGGTATTTATGTTATCTCAATATTCCAATATTCAAATTACATGCTTTCTCTGAGTATTCTAATCCTGTCCTAATTTTTATTCATAATTAATTTCCAATCCATAGTTACAAAACACATGAAACAGATTTCATTAACTTATTACTTTAAAGTCTTTCCACACCCTGTTCCTATAACGCCTATGAAGTTAAAACTTTGTTAGAATGTCATTTTCAGGCTACTGTACCTTATTGCCCCTGTATATCTCTAGTATTTTCTAGAAATGTTTTTTAATCTCTTCCTGGCTGGCACTGTCTAGTAAGCATTGGACTGCTAACCACAGGTCAGTGTTCAAACCCATCAGTTTCTCTGAGAGAGAAAGATGAGGCTGTCTGCTTCTGTAAGGGTTTACAGCTTCAGGAATTCTATATGGGGTCACTATGAGTCAGAATCTACTTGGTGGCAGTGCCTGCAAAGTGAATAAGATATTCTTTTCTAGCCATTTGAATGAAGTGGTTGACTCACACGTACTATACAGAAATCAAGGAAAACTAGTTCTTTTTTTTCTCCTCTTTTTCTTCTAATCCTGACCCTAACCCTAAGGAAAACTAGTTCTTTAGAATTGGTTTAGAACTTCCCCCCCCTCCCATGAAGCACTCAAACTCTTGTGTATTTCACCATTTATTGGGGTGTAAGATGGCTTGTGGCCATCACCATCTGTCTGTCTGTTGTACTGTGGTGATGCTGGAAGCCAAGCCAGCATTATTTTAAATATCAACTCATTGCCTAAGGAGAAGAGATTTCATCAGAACATCTAGACGAAGAAGAAGGGATTGGCTACCTACTTCCAAGGGATTAGTAATGGAAAATCTTAAGAAGAGCAGAACATTGTCTGGTACAGTGCCAGAAATGGACCATCTCAAGAGAAGACGTGTGCTGCGTTCAATACTGGTGACCAAAGGACCCGAGTGGTTGGGGGATGGCATCAGAACTTAGACACGAGGAAAGGGAACGGTCGTTTGAAAGCCAGCAAGCAAGAAAACACCCAAATACATACCAGAAGAGCCTCTGAAATTCACTGCTGAACGTGGAGGAGCTAAAGCAAATGGGAGAAACGATGAAGAGCTGAGAGGAACGTGGGAAAGAGAAAGGAGCATACTGAAATGTACAAAGCCCCGGAGTTCCGGAGTCAAAAAGAAGGAACACGCCCAGCATGTCTCAAGCTGAAAGTAATGAAGAAAAAAAGATTAAGGCCTCGAATTGAGAAATTTTATGCACACGATATCGAATGATACAGGAAGCATAAAAAAATAGTACACAGAATCACTGTACCAAAAAAGAGTTGGTCCATGCACAGCCATTTCAAGAGGCGGCAGATGAGCAAGAACCAGTAATCCAAAGGAGGAAATCCAAGCTGCATGATGGCGTCAGTGGAGACAAGGCCCAGGAATGGATGGAGTACAGATGAAAATGCATCAGCAAACTGAGGAAGCACCGGAAAGACTCACTTGTCTATGACAAGAAATGTGGAAGACAACTCCCTGGCCCACTGATGGGAAAATACCCATATTGATGCCTGCTCCACACACCAGAATGTGGAAATGAACTCACAGTAGGTACCATTAATGACACATGCAGGTAAAATTTTGTCAGGTTGAAAAATAGTTGTAGAGCCTGTGTGATCATGAGGTGTCGATAGAATCAGGTATCAGGCATCAAAGAACAAAAACATCGTATCTTTGTGCATGAGGGTAGTGGAGACCCAAAACCCTTCTATAGGCAACTGGACATCCCTTTACAGAAGGGTTGCAGGATAGAGACCAGGCAGTCAGGGTTCAGTGTAGCACCGATGAAACAAAGAACTTTCCTTTAGTTCCTAAATGGTTCCCTCCTCCACCTTCATCAGGACCCCAATTTTACCTTCCAAACCTGGGTACACCAAAGGATGTATAAACACCAAAGGAACTGTATAAACACAGGAAATCCAGGATGGATGATCCCTTCAGGACCAGTGCTGAGAGTGGTACTATTGGTACTAGTGGTACTACTGTAGGGAGGCTAGGGTAAAAAGGGGGAACTGATTACAAGGACCTGCATATGACCTCCTCCCTGGGGGACAGACAACACCAAAGTGGGTGAACAGACAAATCGGACAGTATGAGATATGAGAAAATAATAATTTATAAATTATTTAGGGTTCATGAGGGAAGAGGTAGTGGAGAGGGAGGGAAAAAAATGAGCTGATTCCCAGGACTGAAGCAAATGTTTTGAGAATGATGATGGCAACAAGTGTACAAATGTGCTTGACACAATGGATGAAAGTATGGATTGTGATAAGAGTTGTATGAGCCAATTTAAAAAGAGGTTAAAAAGTATGAAAATAGCTGAGCCCCGGTGGCGTAGTGGTTGTGCGCGGGACTGCGGCCCACTGGGACGGAGGTTCAATTCCAGCAGCGGCTCCACAGGGGCAAAGGCTGGGCCTCCTACTTCCACCACCAGGGCAGTGATGCCACAAAAAAAAGTATGAAAATAATAATTTATAATCTATCAAGGTGCCACGAGAGTGGGGTGGGGGTGAAGAGGGGAAGAGGGGCTGACATCAAGGGCTCAAGAGAAAATAAACAGCTAGAAAATAATGATGGCAACATGTGTACAAATGTGCTTGAAATAAGTGATGTATATGGATTGTTCCAGAGCTGTAAGAGCCCTGAATAAAATGTTTAATAATAATTTTACAAATGAATACAAAAATACATTGACAGGAACTGCTAGAATTTCAAGCCAGATTCAGAAGAGTCGAGATAGCATGAGAGAGGGAGCACTGCTGAGATCATGTGCATCTTGAATGAGAGAGATTATAATAAGAAAGATGCCTGTAGTCTTTTGTTGACTGTACCGAGGCAGGTGACTATGTGGATCTTTATAAACTATGGGTAGTCTTTCAAAGAATGGGAAATCCACCGTACCTACTTACGTGTACTCAGATAGAAGCTGTGCATAGCTCACGAGATAGCTGTTGAAACCAAACATGGGATTAGCCGCATGGTTTAAAATCAGGAACATTATCATACATACTCGAGGATAAGTCGAGTTTTTCAGCACATTTTTTATGCTGCAAAAGCCCCCCAGCTTTCTGTCGTAAAATTAAGTGCCTTGGCTTATACTTGAGTATACACTGTGTGCATCAGGGCTGTATCCTTTCACCTTCTCTACTCAATCTGTGTGCTGCACAGGTGGCCCGAGAAGCTGTGATATACAGATGACACAACCTTGCTTGAAGCACTTGCTGTTGACAATCAAAGGCTGCCACCTCTAGCAGAGATTACAACTCAGCAAATGCAAAGGCCACTTGACTGCTCCATCTGAACCAAGAGACATCACTGTAAATCGAGGGAAGATGGACGCGGTCAAGAATCTCACTTTACTGGGATCTACAGTCAACGCTCAGGGAAGTAGCAGTCAAGAAACCAAACGATAGAGGGCATTTGGGCAAATAGACTGCACCAGACCTAGTTGAAGTGTTCACGAGCACAAATACCACTTTGAGGACTAAGGTACAAGCCGTGGTATTTTCACAGGCCTTCTGTGCAAGTGCATACTGGACCATGAAGAATGAAGACCACAGTCCTTCCGGGTGCTCTGCAGCTTTTGTTTTAAAGAAGTAATGAAGGTTTTGACAGCAAGATCATCGAACAGCTAGTCAAGGCCTTCCGGGACTCCGGGACCGATGACGAGAGGCACTTGTTGAGTGCGCTGGGATGGAACAACGTATGTCAGACTGGAGTGAATGGAAGCTGATATTTTCTAGATACAGTTCAAAAGGATATTTTAAAAATTCATTTTTGTAAAGGAGTGCCTTTTGAGTATATGAGCGAGCTTCAAAAATGCAAGGAAAAACAATAAAAAGATGGATTTTCTCCATGAACCTTTTGAACCCCTCTGCCTGGCTCCAAGTTGTATCTAAAATGTGTGCTTAAAATGGATCTTCAGCAACTCAAGCGTGCCGGCGGCTCCATGTCTCCCTCGCTCTTCCAGCTCCTCCGACCGGGGCTTCTTGTTCAGTCGGAGTAGGTTTGGGCTCTGTTTCCAACTGCATGAACGTTTCTTCCACGGGCCCATCAGTTTCAAATGGTCATCAGGAAGGGAGAGGCAAACTCTTAGTACAAAGGATTCATTTTTCTTCAGTTACTTACTTCCCCAGTGTTTTCTCTTCCCACCAGGTGTTTTCTCCTGGTGGGAGCACAGATGCCTGTTAATAACCTTGTTATATCCAGCTGGCTGGTTGGAACTGCTCAGATGGAAAATAGTCCACAGAGATGGCATTTAAGAAGCCTTTGGGAAAGAGGCGGAAGAATGCAGTTCCAGTGCATACTTTTGTCTAAAAAGTATTTGGTCCAGCATGTGCTCTAGGAATTTTTAGTAAATACCTGGTTTTCTTTATAGAAGGATAATTCTAGTAGCTTTACATCCCTAGGTATGGTCTTGTTGGCATCTAGTGCCATAGTTAAAAGATGCACAAGATGAAATTGGAGATCAGAAAGAAAATAATCAAAAAGGAGAAAGAAAATACTCCTGATTGCATTTGGCAGTTGCCTGAAGTGCCATGTTCCTTACATTTCCAAATGATCTTTTGTAGGGAAGAGGGGAAGTGTGTAGAAGGAATCTTGGAAATCTTTGACATGCTCCTGGCAACAACTTCAAGGTTTCGTGAGTTGAAACTCCAACACAAAGAGTATCTCTGTGTCAAGGCCATGATCCTCCTCAACTCCAGTGAGTAATCACACAGCTGGGCTCTTTCGTGGGGGAGAGAGGCTGCTTCGAGAGTGGTCTGGCATTCAGAAGAGGAATAGACTTGATCTAAAAAGGGGGAAGCCGCTGCCTTTCCTGCACTGTTTTATTTGTGTTTTATAGCAATGTCAACAGCCGTCAACTCTTGATTGTCAACTCCTCATTGGATAAATTATTGGCAACCAATGTTAAAAAGTGGCTCAGATCACGAGTGGAAACGAACTTGAAAATGGTTACCTTCCAATCTTGAAAAACAAAAACAAAATCCCAAACATTTTTCTGGTTAGCAGGGCTTCGTATGTCCTGATTTGGGTTCTGCTTATGCAGATGTATTTGTTCATTAACCCTTCTTTCAATCAAGAAACTTAAGCTACAGACTTATACTCAAGTGTAGGGAGAAGGGTGAGAAAAAAAATCATTCTCTCTAAAGCTCTCCAGTCGACGCTACGTATATTCAGGACGATTGGAGGAGGCGAGACGTGGAGAATGTCAAGGAGAATGACGTCTGTTGGCATCTCTAAGACTGAGCGGAAGCTGGTTGGGCAGACGAAAGGAGCAGACTTGGAGGAAGGAGGCAACCCTGGGAGCCTGGAGGAGGTCTGGTGGCTGAGTGGTCACAGGTGGGATTGCCCTCCTGGGTGGCCGTGAGTCAGAATTGGCTTGACGGCAGTGAATCGGTGTGCTGTTGTGCATGTGAGCCCGGAGCTGTGTGCCATCCTGTAGTTAGCTAGAGGGGAGTAGACATGGTGGCCCAAGGCAGAACTGACATGAGATTAGACACTCTGGGTTTCTTAAACTGATGCCGTAGCTATGTAAGGAGAGGGTTGAGCAAGGGCTATCTTAACAGCTGATTTGTGGAATAACAGAAATCTCTGGTATCATATTCTGTGACTTTCTTTTAAATCAACTAACGCAGCAATCCAGGAGCCAGATCTCAAAACAGAACCTTTTGGCCACACAGGTCCTTCTGTGGGGCCCGCTGACCTGCTCCTTTTCCAGCCTTACCTCAGGTCGTGTCCAACACCCTAATCCTCCATTCTGGAGATTGTTGTCAAGAGGAAAAGGGAAGCATGGAGGGCAGTGCTTCTGAAATGATCACAGTGTTTGTGGTGAAGGGCCCTTCTTTTATTCATTATGCCCAATTCACTGTGGACAGCTGCTTTTGTAAAACTCCTACAAAAAGGAAATGAAAATGCAAAGTAGAAATCCTAGTTTTTTTTCACTATTACAGTCAACTGGTTTGGATGTACTGCCAATTGCTATAAACATGTTTAAGTGCTACCACTCAATTTCTCTCCATGTCTTTGTGGACTGCTCACAGACCATACTTTGTCCAGTGTGTTAGTCCAGGTAGCTTAGAGAAACAAACTCATAGACACGCATATGGATATAAGGGTACGGTTTATATATAACAGGAATGGAACACTGAGAAAGCATCCCAACCCAGTTCAGTTCAAAGTCATAAGTCCGATATTAGCTCATATGTCTGATACCAGACTATAATGTCTCCTTCTGACTCATGAAGTCACAGGCCAGTGGGTGCAGAGTCCCGGTGCTGGCAGGGGTCCCCTCATGGCTCCTTATTTCTAGGACTCAGGGTCCATCAACAGCATCCAGTGGTGGTAGAAGCAACTCAGCGCTGGCAGGGCTCTCCACGTGACTTCGCCAGCTTCAGAGGTCTGGTTCCATCAGGGTAAGGCCGTGTGGCTTCTCCTCTGGCTCTTCCAGCTCATTGGATGCTGCCATCTTGTCTTGTCCATAATTCATCATCTCTGAGACTAACTCCCAACAATTGGGGAGATAGCTTCTCATCTCCATGAGGGAAATATCCCGAGATTTCCCAGAAGACTCAGGAGAAAGCCACGCCCACATGGAGGCCTCATTGGCTACTCAATGGCCATCCCCAGATTAATAGGCTAGACTCCACCCCTACATCTCAATCATGAAATTAACATAAGCACATGACCGCCACATCCAGAGATGAGCCGGGGCTGGGTGGGCCTGGGTGGGGGTGGGTGAGCCCTGTGGGAGGGAAATCATGAAAAGCAGAAGAAAATGGAAGGTACAGACCAAGCAAGAACCCTTGTGTGCCTTAGGCTGGGCCTCAGTCTGGCCCTACCTGCCTCATAGAACATTGCCTTGCCCATTTTGGAAAGTAAACCATTTTTGGGTAGAAATAGTTGTTTGCCAGACAGGAAAAACTGATGGAAATTCAAGAAGACTCTAAGTGGTTTGGAACTCAAAGCGTTTTCTTGGCACTGTTCCCATTCACATTTTGTTTAGTAATGTGAGAGCCTGCCTTATACTTGCCATTAACTTGATGAACACACAGCAAATGTCCACCCAGGACATTGGGAATCGACGGGGAAAACGGTCCTTTTCCTGACCTGCTCTTTCAATTTGTCTACGAATGGTATCTCAGGTGTGTTGCCACTTCTGCCTGTTAATGGGAGGATTTCCTCCAAAAGCACATTCCCATCCTGACCCCAAGGAATCTTCCCATGCCAGATTATGGAGCTTCTCTTACTTTCAGAAATCAGGAGAGCTATTTTCTGTGCATTAAAGTGCTCCTTGGAAAGTCGTTTGTTTGTTATCACAACACTTGGCAGCATACACACTTTTTTTTGGGCGAGGCTTCTGAAAATCATGCTAAGCTTCTGAGATATCATATTGCATTGCCGTCAAAAGCAAGAAACGGTATCTGTGCACATGGGAAAGGACGGAGGCGGCAGAGTTGCTCCTTCACTATCTGGCGGGAAGAGAACTAATGGAGGACGAGGTGACTCGGCTCTTCCAGCTCATTGGAAGCTGCCATCTTGTCCATAACTCATCATCTCTGAGACTAACTCCCAACAATTGGGGAGATAGCTTCTCATCTCCATGAGGGAACTCTCCCGAGATTTCCCAGAAGTCTCAGGAGGAAGCTATGTCCACATGGAGGCCTCATTGGCTACTCAATGGCTATCTCCAGATTAACAGGCTAGACGCCACCCCTACATCTCAATCATGAAATTAACATAAGCACATGACCGCCACATACAGAGATGAGCTGGGGCTGGGTGGGCCTGGGTGGGGGTGGGTGAGCCCTGTGGGAGGGAAATCATGAAAAACAGTGGTGCCTGCCACTGGTGACGATACATGAGAGAGTGGGCCCCTGACAAATAACAACAGAAGAATGCTCTAAGAAGCGTCCTCTTCTGCCTCATAGCCGCAACACATGTCAGAAGAGATTTATTCTGCTCAGCAATGGGATTCTGTTTCTATCGGAAATTTTCCAATCTAAGGACAAGTGCATCTTTTCCCTGTTGGATTTTAAGGATTGGAAGGCACATACTGCCCTTTGGATTGTTTATAACATTAAATAAAAAACAAACGGGTGGGATTTACCTCCCCTCATCAAATGAAGACTCTGATGGAATGTATAAAACAGTGGGCACTGGACTTCAGGCAATAGGACAGCGATTCTCAAGAGGAGGAACACAGGATGAAAAACCTTTCAGTTGTCCAGCTCATGCCAGATTCTGTTTCCAGGCTACCAAGCAGAAGGAGACTCGGGTAAAGACCAGTGCAGTGGCTTCTCTGAAGCAGGAAGGCACAGTGGTGAACGCGGGAAGGCTGAAGCTTCAAGGATTTGCAGGAAGGTTCGTGTATTGAGAGCTATATACGCAGAGATCCACAGAGGGTCCTCTTTCGGCTTTCTGTCTGCTGCGGTTCCTGATGGTCATGTTAAGCGTTGGAGATGTCACAATAGTGCATGCTTACTTACCAAGGACACGGAAAGAAGGAGCAGGAAAAAAGTCAAACGATCCATAGTGTTCACATGGGGATGGGGGTATTTTATGTTCTCCCCAGTCAGAAGAGGAAACCTTGTTAGTGGTTCCAGCCTGGCCACTGGGTGGGATCCTCAGCGAGTGCTCACTGAGCGGGCCCTTGGTGACTACTGAGGCCCACCCCCCTGGGTGTTACAGAGTAGAATGCAGCAGGAAGCGTTCTTGACAATCCTCTTTATGGGGTCAGCCAACAGGGCTTTCCTTCTGCAGTCACATGGCGTGAGCAGCTGATTGTAAACTGTGTGTGTCACCCACGCTCCTTCTATGGCCTCAGGGATGGGACTAGCAACCACCAAACAAAGCTTACAAGCGAGCCTGGGAAGTATCAAATGAATCCATTTAATTATGCCCTGGAACAAGGGTCAAGAATATTTCAAGGAATTCAAGAGTATCCAACACCCAACAAGCCAAGTGATGGGCAACAGCCAAAATTCTCAATATCTGAAAAGCAGTCAACAGTTATCAGCAGGCAAAGAAGCAGGAAAATATGACCTACATTCAAGAGGAAGATAAATGCATGGAAGAATAGTGCAAACTGGTGACAGAATGAGTAGATAAGGACATTGAGAGTTACTGTAACGATATCAAGAGGAAGAGGACAGAATGGCTATTTTCAGTGGAGCCATGGGTAATATGAAATACATCCAGACTCCACTTATAGAAATGAAAACTGGGGCCGAGCCCCGGTGGCGTAGTGGTTGTGTGCGGGACTGCGGCCCACTGGGATGGAGGTTCGATTCCAGCTCCTCTGAGCAAAGGCTGGGCCTCCTACTCCCACCACCTGAGGGCAGTGATGCCCAAAACAAACAAACAAACAAACAAACAAACAAACAAAAAATGAAGTGAAGACTGAGTCTAGATAGGGACTAGGACAGAAAAAATATGAATGTGAAGACATAGTACTAAAAATTATCAGAAAAATTTAAAAAATTAACAGAGCCTTAGCTGTGTGACCACTAGAGGTGGTCTATTCACTATAGCTTTGGGGTCCCTGAAGGTGCGGGGATAGAGAGCCATTTGAAGGAACACTGGATGATAATGCTCCAATGAAAACCTGAGCATGTCCAAAAAGCTCAATCAACCCTGGCCCAAGAGACCCACAGGGCATCAGAATCAAAGTGCTTAAAACTAGCCATAAAGAGAAAAATCTCAAAAAGCAGTCAGGAGGGGGAGGGAAGGAAACCCTCATTTTATATAGAAGAGCAAAGATACGCACAACAGCACATTGTTCTTCTGAAATGCAAGTCAGGAAGACAGGAGTGTCCGTCATGTAAGGAAATCACCCGTGTGGAATACTTTGTGCCAAACAAGTCTTTAAAAAATGAAGGCACTATGAAAGCATTTTCAGACATATCAAGAACTCTTACAACTCAATGTAATAGGAAAAATAGCCCGATTTTAAGTGGACAAATCCTTGAACAAATGCTTCAAAGAGAGAGGCCTACTGATGCTATCAGGTAAAATCATGGGCTAAAGCATTATCAAGGAACGCACATTGAAAGACAAATACGAGCCGGTTATGCATCCAGTATCCAAACCAGACCGTCCTGAATGTGGGGTCGTGAGTTCTGACTCATGGTAGCCCTGCAGGATGGAGTTTCCCAGGCTGTCAGTCTTCACAGAAGCAGAGGCTCGCACCTTTATCCCAGTTGGTTCAAACCAACTTTTCAGCTAGCTGCGGAGTGCTTTAAGCACGAGTCACTAAGGTCTCTTTACACCCCCAGTGGAAACAATTGTGAGTGTGGCCCAGGACTAGTCAGCGTCTCATTCTGTTGTGCACAAGGTTGCTGTAATTTGACACCTGTTTTCATTGTGACATGTGATTACGCCAATCAGGTGTGCGCCCTGAATACTCAGGGCAGGGCCTGTCATGCTCCACACCAAAACACTGGCCTTACTGATTCATAGTGACCCTGGCAGACAGGGAACACCTGCCCCTGTGGGGATTCCCAGGACTCTCTCTCCCCAGGAGTAGAAAGCTTCATCTTTCTTCTGAGCAGCAGTCGCTGGTTTCGGGCTCTTGGACTTGTGCTTAGCAGCCCAGCGTGTGACTTACATTAGCAGGGCTCTAAACTGCTCAGTCGGTGTGCTCTAAATAGGGACAGACTAAGCAGATATAATATGGGATGAAAATTAACTTCACGATCCACCTGCATTTCTCTGAGTTCTCTGCGTTTCTCTGAGTTCTCCAAAGGATGCCAAGGTGATCTAGAGTGAGTGTGTTTGGTCTCGGACAGGGGCTGTACCCTCAAATATTTTTCCAGGGTTTGATCCTCGCTGAGCTTAGAATAAGGGGCACACCTCTCTCTATGGGGAGGGGGAAGGAAAAGGCAGCACTGTTGGGATTTATCGTCCAACAGTTGTGAAGGCAGTAAGACCAAGTCTGGGAGTTGGTCTTGTTGGTTGCATCTGGCGATTTTGAGAGAGAAATGGTTCTACGTCTTTCTCCTGGCAACTCACAGAAGTCCTTGGTACTCCTTGGCTTATGTCTGTCCCTGTCATCACACAGCCATCCTTTCCCATTCATTTTCTGCGTGTTTTTCTCTTTTATAAGATACTACTTGGAAGGGATTCCCAAACAAATCAACTCAATCTGACTTTAGCGACCCTCTGGGACAGAGTACAACTCCTCTGGGGGTTTCCAAGGCGGTGACTCTTTGCAGGAGCAGAAGGCCTACACTGTATTCCTCAAAGTGGCTGGTGAGTTAGAACTGCCACCCTTCTTGCTACCAGCCCGATGCATACCCCACTGAGTGGAAAACCCTTGGGCCAGCCGATGGTTTTGAACTATTGACCTTACCACTGACCCAATGAGGAAACCACATCACCAGGGCCCCTCAGTTTATTCACCATACTTAGATATATAGGTTATCTAGTCTACACTTGTGGTAATAATTTCTCAGAATTAATACCAAATGAGTCCTAAGAATTTGGAGAATCAAAAGGTCCTTGAGTATATTCCCTCACATCTCTCAGTTCTTCAGATCACCAGAGGGTCCCCCAGCCTTCGGGCCAGTTTGAGGAAATGACTCACCTGTGGTGGGTGCCGTTCAGTCCAAAGTTCGAAGATCAGGCTGCGGACGCTAGACGCTGGGGCCAGAAGACGGGCTCCACTCCTGGCTCTAGGCAGCGATGAGGACACGCTGCTGCTTCTCAGTGGACTCGTTTTGCACGCAGCAGGATGGCGCTCCAGGGAATCCTGGTCTCAGCTGTTCAGCACTGAATCCTATCAGTGTCTCCCTCCCGCTTCTTACCAGATCCATTTAGGGAGAAGTGGTTCAGCGGGAACCACTTGGTGCAGTCACATTTCACCTAAGTGTAAAGTGACCAGATTTTAAGCCGGACACCAATGACTGGGGGGAGGGGGATGCTCTTGATTAAAAATTTGGTCTAGGGCTGAGCCCCGGTGGTATAAGTGGTTGAGTGAGGGACTGCGGCCCACAGGCTTGGCGGTTCAAATCCAGCAGCAGCTCTCAGGAGCAGTGCTGGGTACCTCCCACGACCACCAGAGGGTAGTGATGCCCCCCCCCCCCAATTCGGTCTATATGGAGCACCAAAAATTTTCATAGAACGCAAAAATAGTATTGTAATATATTTAGTTTTAAAATACCGCAGGGCATTGTTAAATTATTAAAAAGCAGGACGTCTGGTCACTTTACCCAAGTGTGACAATCTCTTCTCTCCCCTTAGAGTCTATCTTAATTGATGCATATGTAACCCGGGGCCTCTGGCAAGATGTTCCCAGCAGGCATTGGCCCCCTCCTTATCGTAATCAACCAGACTTTTTCCCAGGTCACTCCCCAAACAGTTTTTTCTCCTCAGCTATAGGATATAATTCCTTACACCTGCTGTAAGGAATAGTAATGAAGATCACCATTAAGCCAAAAGCTGGTCTGATTCTGACCCTCAACTAAGGTCAGAGCCCAGTCTCTTCCCATTCCCGTTTGTTAGCAAGAGAATGCCCCTCAAAGGGAAACCACACTTACAGGCGGAGGAAATCAAGAACTGCACTGATCTCCACCTTCTTCATGCCGTGACCCTTTCATACTATAGTTCCTCATGCTGTGGTGACCTTCCAATCATAAAGTTATATTTGTTGCTACTTCATACCTGTCAGTCTGCTCCGGTCATGAATAGGGCGATGCCTGTGAAAGGGTCATGAGAAGGAAAGCTAGGCTCTATCCTGCAGATCAGAGACCCCGCACTGTTGCCTCCCGGCTGGCTCATCTCATGAGGGCAGTCAGTGTTCACAGTGCTGGAGCTAGATGTTAAGAGGAAGGGTTGTGGCTAGAGGGACACTTTCTCAAAACACATACTGCATACACACCCACCACCACGCCTCTCAAAAGTCTGAAGAGTTTGCCTTTGGCCGTTGTTCAGGGGTTTTATGGCGCACTTAGGTTTTCCGGGGGAGTTGAAAGTCTCCGTAAAAGCACGTTACCTCATCCTGGGAGCTCAGGAGAAGAGCGCAAAGCTGTGCCCAGACAAAAGAAGGGAATGGAGATTTGTGTCTGTGACTATTTTCTTTGATGTTGGGAGGGGGGGTTATGGGGGGTAGCATTGTACCTTTATAAACAAACAAACAGATAGATAAACAAACAAACAAAAAACCAAGCCCAAGCTGTATTTCTTGGGTTACATGCACAGGAATGTAGTTTTTCTCTAAAATAACTCCTGACTGATGTTTTCACATTTTCCAAGGGATGGGGGCTAGAGGGGGGTTTTCCTGTGCATCTTCTTTCTTAGTCCTGCCCTGGGTCTTGTCCTGAGGCTTGGACCAAGGATAAAGTGACCAGATTTTAAGTGGGACTTCATTGACCGGTAGTGGTGGTGGTGGTGGAGTGTTGATTGATTAAAAACTTGGCCTATATGGAGCAACAAAAATTTTCATAGGACACAAAAATAGTATTGTAATGTATTTAATTTTAAAACGCTGCGGAATGTTGTTAAATTGCTAAAAAGTGGGACACCTGGTCCTTTAACCAAGGAGCGTGTGCAGGTCCCGAGGCAGATTCGTGAGCAAGATTGGTGTTTTTTGATTTGTATTTTCCCTAGGATTTTTTTTACAGCGCCTATGTGAAATGCTTATTGCACACCTACTGTGTGTTGGTGTCGCACCAAGGGCTGCTGCTGTCTGACAGCAGCAGTGATATCCCTGGTTCAGCGATGCTACCCCTTCTTCCACCTCCTTGTGTTCTGAGTCTGGCCTGAACTAGGACGATTGGATGTTCCATACGTTCATTCCCCCCATATAACCGACTGATAGAAAAGGCCATGCCGTCAGGTTGACTCTGACTCGCAGTGACTCTGTCGGGCAGAGGGTGCTGTAGACTGTGAGTCGACGGGAGCAGTCAGCCTCATTTTTCTCGTGAGCAGTTGGTGCATTCGAACTGCTGGCCTTCCCGTTAGCTGCCCAACAGATAACCCACGACGCCACCAGGGCCCTTTTTCACCAAGCAACACAGCACACACATTATCAACACTGTGCCCCACTGCTCTGCTCCCTAAATCCTTTGTCAGTGATGATCTTTGGGACTAGAGGACCTTTGTGTGGGGTTTTGTGCCCCATCGCTTGCAGCAGAAGGTCTGGGGCCAAGAGGATTTATGAAACCGCAGGCTTTCCCGTCACCAGCTCACATTCTCCCAGGAACCTCGGTCAGGCACAAGGAAGCTCCAGTTATGTTATAGTTTTGGTTTTAAGATTATTTTTAATAACAGCTTTATTAAATCCACCTACCATAGAATTCATCAAAGTGAGTTACCTTCAGTATATTGAATGGCTTTTAGGATATTCATAAAGTTGTACAACTAACATTGTTATCAGTTTCAAAACATTTTTATAAACCCAATCCCCAAGAAAAATCCCCTATCCATCTTAAGCACTCACCCCCAGTTCCCTCTCCACCAGCACTAGGCAGCCAACCTACTCTCTGCCTGTAGAGATTGGCCCAGGCTGGACATCTTGTGGCAGCCTGTGCTCTTGCCTGTCTGGCTGCTTCCACTTAGCATATTGTTTCCAAGATCCTGTACGTGGTAGCACTTATCAGTACCACATCCCCTTTTCTTTTGAAAAACACTTCATGCTGTGGTGTACCCCTGTTTCTGTAGCTGGCCATCAGTTGTTGGACATTGACGTGGGTTGTTGACCCTGGGGGCCTGGTGACTATTGCTACTATGAGCTGTCATCTATAAACCGAGCATTTTATTTTTCAGGAGTTTGGGTCTTTGTCACTTGGGACTGAGGCATGGAGAGGTATGCCGTTTTGATAGTTTTTTGTACCAAAGGCAGACATTTTCTTTAGACCCATGGAAATGCAGCGAGCGTCTGTCTTGTAGCAGAAGAGACTGGGAGGTGGTTGAAGAGCACTCATTTGTGCAGCCGGGATCAAGTCTTGGGAAGTAAGCTTAGTGTAATTTATTTCATTAGTACATTTATTTCACTAGTACATTTAGTAATTTCTTATGTGTATATTTGCTTTTTAATTATCATGGTATGATTGGTTAGAATGCAAAACTTTAGACTGATGTGAATTCATTCTCAATCTTTCGATATGAATATTATTTTCTCCATGCTAAGCATGCAAGGTGATGGGGACATATCGACAGGTCTGTCTCCTCAAAGTACTTCTGTCCAGTTGGCGGAGGGTGGGACGGTGGCTGTGAGGGTGTGTGGGGACCAGGCAGATACCCAGCCTGCAGGAAAGGCAGTGCCCACTTCGGCGGGGTGGCTGGATACACAGGACTGGATGTATATGAGCTGAAGAAGGGGAGAAGATGGAGGGGAAGGACCAGAGAGGGAAGGGAGAAGGCAGGAGAGAATTCCTAAGGAGAAAGTTTAGCATGCTCAGTGTTCAAGGTGAAGTGTGCTGAGGACTGAGCCCAAAGAGCTGGGAAGACTGGTATCCTCCACAGCTGCCCCAGACAGAGTGGCCTGGACCCAAGGGCACTGGATATCCTTGGCCCACAGGTTTGCCTCTGACCCTGGCACAGGGGTGTGTGTGTGTGTACGGAAGGGTGGGGTGGTGCTTATTTCCTCTGTCGTGATTAAAGGACAGGCCACCTCCCCGTGAGGAACAGTGAGAAGTTTGCAAGAGGTGGGTGAGCAGGCTGGAGGAAAACTTTGGGGGCCTGCAAGAATCCACATCCTCACGCCCTAAGGAGGGCCTCTAGGGGGACAGCAAAGCAGGAAGCATGCACAATTATGGTTCAGTTTACCTCTTGCCTGAAATGACCATGACCTCCTGCTGCCACCATCCAGCCCCCCTGACTCATGTTGACCCCACAGGATGGAGCAGAACTGTCCCTTGGGGTTTCTGAGGCCATCCGTTTTGACGAGAGCAGATCGCCTCGTCTCTCGCTCAGGGAGCGGCTGATGGGCTTGAACCGCACACCTTTCGGTGAGCAGCGCGATCTCGGCCTGCCATGCCGCCGGGGCTCCTTGCTTTAATTGAGGATGGTTGGAAATGCCTGGAAGTAAGGAACAAAAACTGCCAGAGGAAATCCCAGGAGGATGTAGCCATGCATCCTTTCTCTGGACACCCCACCGTGGCCCCTTCTCCTTGGCTTCGCCACCCCTTGCTGTGGACCAGTCCCCACACGTGGCTGCCCCCCAGGTCAGAGAATTGGTCATCAGGCCTTTCTTCCGCGGTGTTTCTGGTTGACCTCGAGGTGCTTCTGGTTGACCTGCTAACCTTTCAGTTAGCAGCTGAGCATGTCTGCTGTTTGCACCACCTCATTCTTCTCCAATTTTAAACTCATCCTTACTTCAAAATGAGAACCCAGGAAGAAGAGCTTTGCATGGCTTTCCTGCTTTAGGAAATCCAGGTGCCGAGCTGGTGGGCGGCAGGGGAGCAGATTTACCTGCGCTCTGGCCTTCCTCGAGAGGCCACAGGACCTCAGGGTACAGAGTGTGATGGGATCAGTACCAGGAGGGGCAGGATCGGGTGCCAGTCAACCCCAAGGGGGGCCGTGGGCATCTCGTAAGATGTGTGCATGCCCGCTCTGCTTGGATGAGGAGGCAGGCGCACTGGGCTAGTATTGGGGATTTCGCTTAACTCCACCACTGGAGGATTCCTGTCCCAGCAAAGTGCCACCAGAGGTGAGGTGCTAAGCACCCAGGGGAAGTGACAGTCGGGCCTTACCATTAATCGCCATCTGAGGCAGGTCGGAAGGAGAGGTTTCTCACATTGATTCACACACGCATACAGACTCACTCTCTCTGCCTCGGTCTCTCACTCGGTCCAGTGGATCCTCTCTCACAGGGACTGCGAGGAGGGAAGGACTGCCCTCTGGGTTCCCAAGGCTGTTGGGAAAGCCTCGTCTTTCTCACTGGGAGTCCCTGGTGGATTCAAACTGCTGACCGTGAGGTTAACAACCCAACTCCTAACTCGCTATACCAGGGCAGGCAATCCTGGCCCTCCAGCTGGAAGGGCTCTTTCGGTATATACATGTGGCTCTGCAGTAAAATTGAAATTGAAAATGCCATAGTCTCATTTATGAAAAGCCTAAAGGATATTATTTAGCTGATGGCGATGTCATTTGTTTGTAAAAGTGGATGTATGGTTCTCGAATAATTTTTAAATGGTATGAGGGTCAGGATCGGCTCTTCCATCTCAAATGTTTGCCAACCCCTGCCCTAGACCTCCAGACCCCGCATCAGTGTTCGTTCTCCTCCAGGTAGAGGAGGGCCCCCGGGGGAAGGGGGCGAGCAGGAGTGCGATGGTTTTAGATGTGCATGTGTGGCTGCTAAGCCGAAGCGCCATGCGTGGCGTGAGATGACCAGGTAGGTGGCTGGCTGCGGTTGGGGGCACTTTGTGACATCTGACCTGCACGGACCCAGGTTCATCCAGCTGTGTGTGTGTGTCTGTATGTGTGTGTGTATTGGGGCAGGGGACCCTAGCATGTAAGGCCTCAGCACAGCCCAGCACAGGAAGGCTAAAAGCTTTTAAACTGTCACTACGCAGACCCCTCCGAAAGCCCCACTCCATTTGACCTGCCACTAGGGAGAGGATGCATGCTTCTTAACAGCTGAGCATGTGAAGGCGGCTGCTTTTCTCAGAACCTCACCCGGGGGCTTCCCCCCTCCCTACCCCCCCGCTGTCCAGGCATGTGCCCTCTCACCGCTGCGGCCCAGGAAGCGGAGAGCAGTCAGAAGCTGATGCACTTGCTGAATGCCGTGACCGACGCTCTGGTCTGGGTGATTGCCAAGAGCGGCCTCTCCGCCCAGCAGCAGTCCACGCGCCTGGCCAACCTCCTGATGCTCCTGTCTCACGTCAGGCACGCCAGGTACCCAGCGCAGGGCTCGTGGGCTGGGTGTCCAGGAGAGGGAGAAGGGCTTTGAGGGAAGTGTTTGCCAATTTGAGGTGTCAATGACCCTCTGGAGAGAGTTGGGGTGGGAGAAAGGCTTTCTTCCGCACACCCATTTCCCGAGATGGATGGTGAGCACGTGATAAAGCGCATGGCGCCATAGGGGATCTAGAAGGTCTCCTGTGCTGGCTCACAGTCCTAGCTGCTGGGTGATGGCTGCGCTGTGGCACTCTCACAGTGACCCTTCCTCCTCTGAATGAGCTGCTGCCTTGTCCTCTGCCCCAGGGCTGAGGCTGCTAGGCCACCTGTGTGCAGAGGGCCTCTTACATTGCTGGGGAGTGGCAAGTGTCTCTGCCTTGCCATTTCTACTCTTGGATAATATATATACGTATATAAAATATATAATGTATATTATACATGATAAATGTAGCAAGACCCTTGGCATTTCAGACATCGTCGCATGTCCAGTTCATTGACATTTCATTATGCCCATCTCTTTACCCAACCTTTACCCTGACCTGACCCCCACTCTGTCAGCAACCTTCATCAGGTTATAGATTTCCCATTAATCTGTGCTGTTGACTAAACACTGGACTGCTAAACTGCAATGTCGCTAGTTCAAACCCACCAGCTGCTCAAGCGTCCCGGACTCAGGGACTCTGTAGGTGGTCAAGATGAGTCCGTTTGGTTGGGGGTTTCCCTCTCTGCGGGTGCTGGGCCGGGCCTCTGTGGCCAGCGGTGGGACAAGCCGCTGTTCTTGCCCTCAGCCACGGAGAGGTGGGTGTCGAGAGCGCAGGGAGCCAACGAAGGGGAGATGCCGGTGGGCTTGGGGCGGGGTGGGGTGCCCTGGCTCCGGCAGGAGAGTTGGGAAGTCAGCACTCCCCTGAGCCTCCACCCCTTCTTGCCCTCCCAGTAACAAAGGCATGGAACACCTGCTCAGCATGAAGTGCAGAAACATGGTCCCCATCTACGACCTGCTGCTGGAGATGCTGAACGCCCACACGCTCCGGGGGTGCAGGTCCTCGGGGGCCGAGTGCGGCGCGGCAGAGGAGAGTAAGAGCGAGGAGGGCCGCCAGACACCCCTGTCTCAGTGAGGCACCGCCCTGAAGGGCAGAGACTGGCCTGACTTGGGGCAGCAGGGTGACCCTGGTCCGAAGTCGTGGGACTTCATTCCTTTTCTACCGCCCCTCATTGCCGTGGCAGACTTAGTCACACACCACCCCGCCTCCCTGCCCCCCAACACCTCCTGGGAGCGGAGAGTCTGAAAGTTCTGGAGACCATGCGGTGCCTTGGAATGCTGTTTGCATTGTGGACGGCCTCAGACGTCACACTGGGTGACTCTTCTTGTCGCCCGCCCTGTGAGGTGTGGGACAGGATGACAGGGGCTTGGCTTGGGAGGGCGGTAGACTAGGACAGGCAGAGGGAGAAGGCGGCACTGAAGGACGTGGACTCCCCCTTACCGTGCTGCCTCAGCTTCCCCTAGACTAGAGCCCTGTGTCCTCTGGGCTCCATAATCAACAGCCAGAGCAGCGGCAGAGAAATTAAATGATATATTCCATCAAGAAAATCTATTGCCAAAAACCTCTTTGAAATGTTCAAAAGTAACGGCGCCACTTTGAGAACCGAGATGGGCTTGCCCCAAGCTAGGGGCCTTTCAGTCACCTCAAATGTATGTGCAAGCCAGGCACTGACTAGGATATGACCAAAGACAAATTGTTGCCTTTGGATGACAGTGCTGGGTGCGTGTGCCACAAACTGCCAGAAGAACAAACAGCTGCCTCGGAGGAAGTACAGCCAGAAGGCTCTTTTAGAAGGGAGGATAGTGTGACTGGGTCTCACGAAGATGTGGCCTGCAGAGGCCAGGGGCTGGAGAAGGATGAGACAAGCCAGACCGTTGGCGAGGTGGACTGACACAGTGGTTCAGACAGCAGTGGCTGTGAAGACGGCACAGGTCCGGGCCAGGCTTCCCTCTGTTAGGCCTGGTACACTCTGAGTCACAACCAGTTGAGTGACACCTACCAACAGCCCTGCCCTCGGGACCACGTGACTGTAGCTTTGAAGACCACGAGGGACGACTGTCAACTGACCGGCTTCAAAAACCAACCTCATAGGCCTGTGAGGACTGAGAGCCCAGACTCTATGATTCTGCCAAAGTTAGGATTGTCAGTTGGCCAGGAAGCAGGTGGTCCTTCCTGCTGGGACCTACCTCTCCCCAGGGTGCAGTTCGACAGAGGACAGTAAGAACAAAGCGGGCCACCTCATTATATTAACGCGGAGTCTTCCATCTTGATTGTTACTCATAAACTCGGTGTTTATAAAGTGGGTTTGGTGAAACAAACTTAGTAACAAGAGGAGTTCTTATTCCAAGTGGAAGATAAGATGGGTCCTGATGATAAATGGGTTTGCAGGTGAGCCTCTCACAAGACCATTTTCGTTTGCTTTTCTTAAAAAATTTGGTACAAATTTTCAGAAACGTTCTGAATGCACAAAGTGACCTATGTCTGTACTTTGGAAATGGGCAATGAAATCACCGAGCTTGTTATCTCTGATAGTGTCTTAAGGAACGCCCTTGCGATAGATGACATTTTCTTTCAGAAATGAGCTTGACTTTGCCAGCATATCTCCGGTTGGAAACGAAATATTTTTCTTTAATAGGATTGGACACATTTCTTTAATCTGCTAAAATCTTTTGTTTTAAATCAAGGTTATGTGAAGGAAATTTTTAAAAACCCCTCACATTTAGTACCTGAAAATCTCTGTGAAGTACTTGTTTCGTGCCAGAGTTCCCAGCCCCTCCGCCATTCATATTTAACCCCCATAGCTACTGTTCCCAAGAGTTTTCAGCTGCAGAAACTCGGCTTGCTCAAGCTGACACCTGGAGAGCTCACAGGGTAACATGACACACGGCCAATTTCAGTGCAGACATTGGTCATTTCACTACACCAATTTTAAAAAAAGTATTTTAAAACTGCATAATCCATTCATCACATGCACCTTGAGCCTGTTAAGTGGGGGTGTCTACTTTTGACAGGGCTCCTCCCCCTAATTCCCAGAACCCCCTGCAGACAGTTTGCACAGCACCTTTGAAGTGAAAGTTTAAGCCTATCTCTTTATTTGGCTTGTGTAAATTAACAAACTAGAGAAATGATCCCTGAAACCATAGTCTTGAGCTTGTGTAAATTAAAGGCCCAGCGTGGTCCACTGACCTGCTACAAGCCCTCACGCTCCTACTTCTGGCCCAGCACGTTCTGGCGGCCTGGCCAGCATGGCTCTGCAATAGCACTCCATGGGAAAGTCACTTTTTTTTTTTTGGGGGGGGGGGGACCATCACTGCCCTCTGGTGGTGGGAGTAGGAGGCCCAGCCTTACTGCTGGATTTGAACCTCCATCCCAGTGGGCCGCAGTCGCGCGCACAACCACTACGCTACCGGGGCTCAGCCGAAAGAGTCACTTCTTGAGCTGAGTGGCAGAGTCACGGAGATGGGGCCCTGTTGTCTGTGGCTGCACCTTTATCTACACTGTCCGCCTGCCTTGGAGGGGCCCACAGGGTCCTTGAGAGGCCAGCAGTGGTGACAGGTGAGAACGCATCCTGTCCTTGCCCTTCTATCTTAGGCTCCCGAGTGAGCGGGTTCAGCCGTCACCTCCCTCCAGCTGCCCTTGCTGATTCGAACGCCTGTCCATTGAGTATGCGCTTTGGAGATTTGCTTGTGTGCCGTGTTCACATCGTTTAGGCACGGGGCACTTTTACTGCAGGGTGAAAACACCTGCCATTTATTTTGCAGCTTTCAGAGTCACTGGGGTTCGGGCTCCAGTGGCAGCTCTTCGATGCACCCTGTTTCTACAACATACCCGCTTCTTCCCCTTTGGGTTGGGGCCAGGACCTGTTGCGCTTGAGTAACCCCAACGACCTTCTTTGCGAGAGGCGAGCCCGGCAGGCTTCCTCGGCTTTGGGCAGCGCGAGCCCAGTCCCCGCGGTCACGCTGCTGCACTTGCTCTGGGTGTTGGGTGTCTACATGCCAGGACCATCGGTCCTGTGTAGCCAGAGGCCCCCGGCTGCTGCATCCTTTTCCAGATGGAGGCTTTGTATCCTGAAACCAGCTTGCTGACAACCATCACAGGCAGGCAGGTTTGGAACTTTTTGATGTGACAGCAGGTTCCTCCGGGAGAACCTTCCCGTTCTGTGTCTTTGATGCATGTAGGACGGGGGGCAGATGGAAGTGTAATGTGACACACGCTGAATAAAGTGCTTTCTACCATTACGATTTTGGCTTTTAAAAAATGTCTTTGTTGGGGGCGGAAGGTAAGAATGTCCCTAACTGGCTCACATTCTAGTCTGAATCCCATTCTGTTCCGGGCACAGGGCTTTTTGAGGGGCCAGTGAAAGCCTAGGAAAGGGCCAGTGCACATGGGTACCTGTGTATGACTCTGGCCACAGGTCAGCCTGGCCCGCTTTCACGTTGGTCAGATTTTTCTCCTTGACACAGAGAAAGCAGGTGGCATTGTCTGTAACATCTGTTGGTTGCCCCGTCACCTATTGGTCCGTCTGGAAGGAGCGGGGACAGAACCCACTGGATAGACGCATCCTTCCTCCTGTAGCCGTCCCACTGCCACTGCTCGTCAGTCCCCCTCCCAGGACCTCACGTGGACAAGGGCTCAGGCATTCAAATATAAAATTTGGAATTAAACTCAATCAGACACACATGCGCACAAACAATGCTCATTCTTTGGAATGAGCATTTAACTGCTGTGTAAAAGAATCCAGCCCAACAGTTTGGAGTTTAGCTTTTTAAAAAAAATTTATTTAATTGAAAACATCCGAGTTGTACATAACACAAGTAACTTCAAGTGTCTATCCCAATCCCGGTGACCACACAGTCCAACAAGACTTGAAGCCTCATCTGGAGTGTGAAAAGTCTTACAAAACTTAACTTAGAAAAACATCCCTCACAAACCTGTCGTGTGGCACTTCACTGTACATGTAATCCAAAAACACAGCTAAAATCAGATTTCTTTTTTCTTAAAAAAATCAAAGTTTACATTATTCATACAGCTTGAATGTTGTTTAAAAATATGTAAAGTGAACCACATCCGTGCCATATAATTGCTTGTAAAAATTTGAGCGATATAAAAGAGCGGACCACAGTCTGGTGGCGAACATTTGGGTTTCTGTCAGCTGTACTTCAGGAAGGCTCCCCGACGGGCATGGGTGCATTCTGAACGGTCTCAGAACGCTGCTCTCAGTCAATCCACACAGGGCCACGCGGGAATTTGGGACCGTGTCCAGAGCAGAACCTGCTGGCTTGGTGTTACTCTGCGTGTTATATGGTGAACGCCACAGCTCGGGCTGCTGCAGCAACATGGTCACAACGGTGCCTTCTAAAGGACTCAGAATTCACAAAGTGCATAACGGCTTGGGAACCTGCCCGCCCGAGCTCCCGAAACCCACCCTTGAGCTAGCTTTGCAATTCCCCCGGGGGGAGACTGCAAGGTCTGCGGCGGCAGGAGCAATTCCCTGGAACGTGTCAAACCCTAAGCGTCGCTCACCGAGGGGGGGGGGGGGGCGGGGGCCCACAGGCAGGGGCTTGGTAAGTAGACTGTGTGTGTGGTGCCGCAGGCCAGGCGGGCCCTCTAGGTGGGGGGCGGCCCGTTGGTGTACCTCAGCATGGGGTAGAAGGACCGGGCAAAGTTGTTGGCCTGCGTGCAGCTGTAGTCCTCTTCGGAGGTGGGCAGCAGGCAGGCCAGGAGCAGCAGCAGCAGGAGCAGCAGCTGGAGGGGCAGGGCCACCCTGATCACCCGGGAGAGGAAGGAGCGCTGTGGCCGTGAGCTGCCCGGGCCCGGCACCCTGCCGGCACAAGAGGTCGGGAGTGACTCAGTAGGTTCTGAAAGCAAAGTCCACTTACGTTCCCTGGTTCCCCGAGGACTTGACGGAAGACACCCTGGACTTGAGATTCAAAGGGGGCCCAAGACTGGTGGAAGAGAAGCCCATCCTTTCCAGTCAAAAGCACCCCAGAAAGCCAGGTTGACACCAGGGCGCCGAGGGTGGCATTGGTCAGAATGGCGTGGGACAGGGGTGGCATATCACCAACCACGAGGTCACGTTACCTGTTGTCCTCCTGGTCCTTGCCTTCTGCAGTGTTCTCGGCCCCAAACTGTGGGAATAAAAACAACAATTCCGTGAGCCAACGGGAGAGAGGTGAGTGCGGCTGGTGATGAGTGTCCTTCCCTAAATGACACTGTCCTCAGGTTCCCCGCAACGCCTGGGGGACGATGAGAGCGCTGAAGAGTAAACACCGTGGCTCGGGAGAGAGTTAGGTTTGTCTAACTACTGGATGTTTCCCATCCCATGTGGATCTGTTTCAAAGGGCAAAAGGAGGAACTCCTTCAATGATGCCGGAAGGCCTCTCGCCCTGCACAACCCCCTATGAAGCCCCATGAAGGGTAAGGGAGGAGGAGAGAGTGTTGGTATCTGGTTTTCACAAGTATGTTGTGGGGGTGGGGGTGTGTTAAACCCTGGACTCACTGGCTGAGGCCGATCCAACAGGCCACTTAGAGCCCCAAGTGCCTGTCATCTCAGCACTTCGGAGAAGAGTCACTGTGGCAGGGAGGTGAGGCCATCTGCTCCCTTCGAGATGCGTCCTTGGAAGTCCTGTCCACGGCCAGTTTGGGGGGGTTGTTGGGGGGGAGGCTGTTGGGGTGGGGGGTGGTGCTCTCACCTTGGCTTGAGTAGCCGAGCCGCTGGAGGCCGCTGGATGCCGGCTCCTAGAGTCGACCTGGTCGATGCTGGGCAGGGATGGATCTGGGTTCTGAAATCCACACCCAGAGGGTCAGGTCAGGGAAACAGGGCTCGGCATAGTCTCCTGAGCACCCAAAATGGGCCCCTTGCAGTGTCTTCAGAGTGACCCCCCCCATGCTCCCAGTTAGATCCCTTTCTTACCCTGGGCCCTCTGCTCCCCCATTAACTGAGACCTCGGGGAATGGGAACTACTGAGGGTGACCCTACAGCACAGGCACAAGGGTTTGTGGCTGCAAGAGGGAACCAAGTCACGGCTCAGAGGAGAGCCGAGCGCTCGGCCCCGCCTCTGCTGAGATTACGTGGTCCCCCGAAGACGATATGGAGTGGCTCCCCAAAATTCATGGCAAGATTCCATTGTCTTTTACTCCCCTTCCCCCCCACACTTTTTGGGGTCCCTTAACTTCGTCTGAAGCAGCCCGGGCAGCACGGTGGGCTAGAAATTGAGCTGCTAACCACCAGGGCGATGGGCCAGGCCCACCAAGTGACCCTCGAGAGAGACAAGACGCTCTTCTTCAGCCCAGATGGAAAGCCTCGTGAGGCAACGCTGGCTGGAGGGTGGCAGGATTTTGGCTTTCATCTGGTCTTGGTCGCCGCGAGGCAACATAAAGATTCTAGACAGGAGGGGAGAGGAGTCCCTGGGAGAGATGTGCACAACCACTGAACAATCCTCTCTGCTCTGCACCCGAGGGCCACTGCCCGTCAGAAACTGCTTGCCTGCAGCAGGCGACCACAGAGGAGAGGAAAGACCTGCCGGCCTCCGTCTGGTGGGACTATGGCCTGGATAGCCCACGTGCTCCGAGGAATGCTTTCAGGAGAAGAAAGTGCATTCACGAGAACGGGGACAATGACGTGTCCTGGGAGAAAGCTGGAGGAAGGCCAGGCAGACCGGAGAGCAGGATCACAGCTGCCCTTCCCGACCCCAGCCACACTGGGAAGTGGGCTCTATTACTAGCTCTCTGTAGGCCCCCCACCCCGAGGAAGAGGCCTGAGGGGGGCGCTCCAGCCCACACCCAGGAGAGCACGGCTTTTCTGTTTGTCTCTCACGGGGACCCTTCACTTGTGCGCGTTACAGGTGCACTCACCTGGCTTCCCTGCAAGGACAGCAAGTCTTGGGACACTTTTTCAAGTAACTGTTTGAACTTCTTCCCGACCACATGTACTTTCTCTTCGGCCTCCACGTAGTCTTCCCCGTGTCCCGAGTGGAGGAGGCTGGCGGAAATCTCCTGCAAGCTGTGCACTTGAGGCTGACGGGCCAGGAGCTCCTTCTGCAGTTGCTGAGGACGGGAGAGAGAACGCATAGGCTGCTTGTCACAGGCAAGCAAGTGTGGCCAGGGGAGGCTTCCTGAGTGCCAGGGAAGTGCCAGAATGCATGCTGGGTGGCGGCCAACTCCAATCTGCCTGATAGCAAGCAGGTAGTCGCCCCTGTGCGCCCCCCCCCCCCCACCATTCTGTGTGCCGCCTCCCTCCGGAGAAGACACTGAGAAGTCAGTCGAGGTGAGGCTCAAGAGTTATCCAGCGTGGCAGGACGTCAAGGGAGACTCTAAGATCCATCAGGTCATACCAGTTTGCATACGCTACTTGGGACTCACAGAGTTATTATTGGGCACATCACAGAGTCCTGGTGGTACCGTGGGTTAAGCGTCCGGCTGCTAACCACTAGCTGCTCCGAGGGAGACAAAGGGGGCTGTGTGGGTCTGTCCAGACTTAGTCTGGGGAACCCTGTGGCGCCGTCCCTCTGTCCTGCAGAGCTTCTGTGAGTCACAATCAGCCCGGTGGGCCCGGGCTGGGACAGGCAACTTGGTGTCCATTGTTCATTCAGGGAGTTAGTGGACTTGCGGGCCAGGAGAGAACCCTGATAGTAGACACGTGCGGCTATTGAAATTACCGTATTTTTCAGACCATAAGACGCACTCCGCCCACCACCCCCCCCCCCGCCAAAGTGGGGGAAAAATGAGGTTCAAAGATGAGGTACCCCAGAACATTTGGTTCAGAATATTTTTTTCTTGTTTTCCTGGGTGTGTCTTAAGGTCTGAAAAATACGGTAGTTAAAAGGTCAGCCTCTCTGTCACTCTACTCACATATCCCAAGACCTCGTGGCCACCCGGGTCCCTGCTGTTGCACTGGGGGGTGGGGGCACAGATCCTGACCCTCCCCACCCAGGGTTACAGGGAGCTCCTCAGAGGGCAGTGCTGCTGGAGCAGATGTCTCAAAGATGGCAGGAGGAGCGTCTGTGGCCTTGTCGAGGAGGGTTCGTGGATGACCTTTATGTCTTAAAAACTCCCATTGCGAATACACTTGGGGATTATACTTTGTGTACGTGAGGAACACACGGAGGGTTGTGGGGTGTGTGCACGGGGCGGCAGCTATCCTCCACGCAGGCTTTTCCCCACCGGATCGAGCGGACCGAGGACCAACCTCACCCACCTTCCTGAGGCTACAGAGCAAACACATTCCTCAAGAAAGCAGTTGTCCTAAGGGGTGTCCCAGGACGACGGCAAATGTCCCAGCTCGTCTTGGAGTCAAAACTCACTCTTTGTCCCTGCACACTGCGCTGCTGCGAGCCAAGGGGGCAGCTGATGCCGGCAAACGGAGAACTCAGACCGACCCCCTAAGGCAGGGACTCACCACCAGCGCTTCCAGACGCTCCTGGAGGGCCTGGGGGTCTGCTGTGGGGTCAGGGACGCACGTCTCCCGCCGCCGGGTCTCCATGCTCTCCAGCCACAGGAGCAGGCTCTGAGTCGACTCCTGGAAGTCCTTGAAAACAAGACACATCCCAGCATCGCCCTCCCTTAGGCCGGGGCCTTCCAGCACACCACAGCCGTTGGCTGTTCTCTTAACCAGTGACAAAAAAGAGAGGGGGCCCCAGGGAAATGCAGCACAAACCCAGGAGGTGTGGCAGATTTTCCTCCGAGTCAGGTGGAAGCCCCAGGGCACAGGACCCCAACAGTTCCTACTCGTCTGTTCCCTGCCTCAGTGGCTGAGGGACACTTGACCCACTCAGCCAGGCTGTGGCCCAGGGATAGGCCCCCCCGTGTGAGCTGGTGGGCTCAGGTCCCCTAAGCCAGGTCAGAATGAACCAGCTGTGCGCAGCCGACACGGGTGGGGTGATGGCAAGCTCAGCACTGGGCTGCGCTGGTGACCGTGATCCTGCTTTGTCCTCAAGAAAACCCCGTGATCGGGCACTGAACTCATCCCTGTGTTTCAGAGGAGAAAACCCAATTCTAGAAGGGTCAACGACTTGCCCACCAGCACACAGCTGCTGAGTGACGGGAGTTGGATGGAAGGGCTCCTTGTTTGGGGGCCAGACCTCCTGGTCACTCTGTGGAAGCCTTTCTGGCAGCAGGACCGAGAAGGGGGCCATGTGGAGGGGGCACTGCCCTCCCTGCTGGAACCCGGACTGGAGAAGGAGCTGCCAAACTGCTGGCCTCTGAGAAGGCAGGTGGGGGGTGGGGTGTCTTTGGAAATACTCCCTCATTTCCTCACTTGGGCCTGCTTTGGCTGAGCAGGCTCAGCAGCCTGCCTGAGACAAAAATACCCGCCTCCCCGCCCCTGCCCCCTGCCCCCCCTGCAGGCCAGAGCGCTGCCTGCTGCTCCAGTGCCTGGCTCTGCAGTCAGCATACCTGGCACTGCATCAGGGACTGCTGCAGGCCCTCTCGCCACTGCTCCACGGCCCCCTGCGCCGCCTTCCAGTGCAGGCCCAACTGGTGCAGTCGGTCCTGGAGGTCCTGGGGCTCGGCCTGCTCGGCCAGCAGGAGTTGCTTGCTGCTGGAGTTCACGGAGGCCACCAGGGCCTTGTGGCTGTCAAAGGCTTTTACGATGTCCTGCCGAAGAGGGGGAAGAGCCCGTGAGGCGCTCTGGAAAGCACACGGTGGGGCTCCCCTCGGGCCGGGCCGCACCAGGGGACGGACCTTCCAAAACTAGAGTGACCTAGCCCGCGACTGGCTGGGCGACCTCAGAGGAGGAGCTGTCCCGACAAGGTGGGGGAACTCAGCCACAGGCAGGGCCTGAGAGCAGAGCAGGAACCTCATTCCAGGCAGCTGACTCACCCTGCTGCCCTCCCCGGCTGCTGCCTGCCCGCTGCAGGCTCGGCTCTGTGCGGGTTTTAGACCGGGTTCCCTTTCCAGTTCTCCCAGCAAAAGAGACCTGGTGACTCTGCCCTGGCCCCCAAGGGTCGCCCATGAGCAGGGGCCCTGGTAACGTAGTGTTACGACTTAGACTGCTAGCCCCAAGGTGGGCAGTTCCAGACCTCCGGCCTCACTGCGGGAGAAGGACGAGGCTTCCTGCTTCTGTAAAGACCCACAGGGACCCGTCCACCCTCCGGAGGGCTGCCAGGAGTCGGCATCAACTTGATGGCACTTGATTTGTGGGTTTCCTTAAATCACAAATGGTTTTCCTTAGGATGCATAAATAATCCTCACCCACCACTGCACGGAGTGAACGAAAGGTGAAAATCGGAAACTCAACAGGAGTCACTGTTGAGCTGATGCTGCCTGTTGGAGACTTTGAAGGTGCCCTCCGGGGTTTTCCATGGTGGAGTCGAGGGAGCTGGAGCACCAGGCCTTTCTTGGGCGGTACTTCTGGATAGACTTGAACCTCCAGCCTTTCATTTAGAATCTGAGCCTGTGTGTACCACCCAGAGACTCCAAGAGTCAGGAGCGTATCCAGATGTCCCCATCTGCTGGCTCCAGGTCACTCCAGAGCGCATGCTCCGAGTACTCCCACCGCACAGGCTCTACCTTGCCTCTCCCTGCTCCTCGGGGGCAAGGGGGGGGGCACTCAGTTGTTGGGTGGCAAAACCTAGTCCTCCTCACCCCACCCTTCCAAGATACTCCACCCCCGATTTGGGGAGGGTGGACAGGAGCCTGTGTGACATGTGAGTTGCTGGAAGCCGCCCCTACAGCCGGAATCCAGAGAGGTCTCTGAGGTGTGACACTTGAGGTGGTGGGTGCTTTAGAGATGCTCTTCAGTATGGGGGGGAGGGGGACCTGTGTCAGTGTCATTAGCAGTGCGACGAGAGCACTGGAGAGGTGGGCCCCTCCCTCAGATCACTTTCCAGATGCAGCGTGTGCCTCTAGCCGGGGCCCCTATGCCCTGACCCCCTCACCTTCAGTCTCTTCACCCGGAGCGCCAGCTCCTGCACCCCGGAGGGAGGCGGTGCCGTCTTTGATGTCTCCAGCTCGGCTTCGGTGTCGCTCAGCCACGTGGCGATGGCGCTGATGTCGCAGTTCAGCTGCTGCAAGTTGTGTTTTAGTCTACGCGTGTGGTGGGGCTCTTGGGGTTGGAGCAGCTCCCATCTCTCAAAGGCACCTGGGATAAGAAGCCGTCAATTAAAAACCGGCAAAAATGCACACGTCTCTGCTCCTAATTCCAGGTCAGTGGAGGGGGGGAGGGGGCAAGATCCTTTCAGGAGGGGCAGGATTTGCAGGATTGGGGGGGTTTTCGTGGCCTGGAGTATGCAGCTGCACCCCTACTGGGCTCTGGTTCCAGGTCTGTGCTGCTCCACTCCTGCCAAGGCGGGAATGGGAGGGTGGGGCTGGAGGGGGAGGAAGCCCAGCTCGCTGCCAGTACGTGGTGTGTCTAAAGTGCTGCACTTAGTGCACGCTGCCCACAAGGCGTTCCCTCTGTCGTCCGTGAATCACCAGGTCAGTGCTACTGGTTCTAGTCGTGATGTCATGGGGACGCCTTGGCTGTCACTCCTGCAATCACCGACCTGACCCTTCCCACACAAGTGACGTCTTTCGACTAGGCACTCATGACAGGCGGCTCGTTGGGCCAGGGCTACAGAGGGGTTTTGAAAGGAA